>JZLH01S0620830.1:17365-30011 GCA_001188425.1 Eucidaris tribuloides | reverse complement strand
GTGTGTGTGTGTGTGTGTGTGTGTGTGTGTGTGTGTGTGTGTGTGTGTGTGTGTGTGTGTGTGTGTGTGTGTGTGTGTGTGTGTGTGTGTGTGTGTGTGTGTGTGTGTGTGTGTGTGTGTGTGTGTGTGTGTGTGTGTGTGTGTGTGTGTGTGTGTGTGTGTGTGTGTGTGTGTGTGTGTGTGTAGATAAATTCAAATTTCTCCAGAAATGATTTACATTATAACATAATGAAGAGTTAATTACGTTCCTATGTAAGGAGTGATACGATAAATAGTAGATGTACATCTATAATGATAGTCATTAGGTAAAGATGTGTACATGTACTTAGGACTCAGAAGGCCGCCGTTATACGTTGAGCTTGAGTAGCAGGACAGCCAAACTAATAGAAAGTTTGTATCATTTGAATATTTAAAAGAGTGGAGATGGGTCATAATATAATATTGCGTTTAGCTTCAGATTACAACTTAGTACGAAGGTCAAGAGTAAAATATATGAAAGGGAAGGGCTGATTTTATCGAGTTGTGTTATGTGCAAGTCGGTGCAGATGTTGACCCGCTAATAAGATGTTGAATAATGGGTAACTGATACCGGGACTGATACTTCCGAGATATTGATTATAAATGATAAAAGAAGGTCAATAGAGGGTGAAGAGTACCGGGTGAAATACAATTATACTGTTAAAAGGTGACTGGAAATGAACTGAGTGATTACAGTGGATCTTAGGCCTTGGTCACACTAGCAGTTGTCAGTACCTGCGATCGACTTACGACGAGTTATCGTAGATGACCATGGGGGGTTTCATAAAGCTGTTCGTGAGTTAAGAACGACTTAGGCACGACTGGTCGATCCCTTTTGTCTACATGTAAATGCTATGAGAAACTGTTAGCACAGAAAGTATCACAGTCGTTCGTAAAGTTGTTGGCGTAACTTGACGTAACAGCTTTACGAACAGTTATAAACGATTAACAACGACTTTACCAACGACTTTCACACGTTCGGCTGATACTTGTGCGTATACGTAATATGATATGATAATCTGTATTTCTACAAGACTGATCAACAGTCGTTCGATAGGCGTTCTAAACTACGACAGCTTTATGAAAACCCCAGGCCTTAAATGTTAATCACTTAATCACTAATTCAGTTCAGTTAGTTTAGTTGAATTCTGCAACTTTTTTCCAAAATATTCGCTATACAGTATACATCATATCAATTTAAGACGCAACCTCTCGACGCCCGGGAATGTTGTGTACTGTCACGTGAGTTCGGATTTTACTATACCATGACGGCAGTGTGTTTCTCGAGCTATGACGGACCATTTTTCTAACAATGCTGTGCCTATAGGCATTTAAACGTATACAAATGACGCATCGACCATTCACCATGCTGTGACGGAGCAAATGCTTCATGACGGTACCCTGCGTACATTATTTGTGGTAAATGACCCACCCATGACGCACGATTCCCGGGGGTCGAGGGGTGCGTCTTACAATTGATAGGTGTATAAGTTATTATTTAATGCGGTGTCAGACCCTAAGATATTAGTTTAGATCAATGTTGGTGCAGGGACAGAAAGTGGAATGGGGGAGGGGTGGAATGGTGCAGGGTTCTTGTTTACAGGGAAATGCAGAAAATAATTTCTCGATGGATTTAAATTATATTACTTATTAATGATATTTCATTTTCATCAGTTTCTGAATGCATGCCAATTGCAGTAAGAAAACAGAAAACTGAGAAGTCAATACTATATCTTAAACAGAATTATACACTTTGTCTTAAAAAAATGATGGTGTTGAAAATTTATAAAAACGATGGAATGGTTTTGCTGATCATTATGCTTATGACATGTATTTGTTTGAAACTGTTGCTTTTATTAATCTTTTAAAGAAATTAATAATGACGTCTCTTTAATAAAGATTGTTCCATACGTCCGGCCCATAATGTCTCAGGGATGTGAATGCCAGGAAAATGTTTAGGCTTGTGTGAGTGAATATCATTACATGTGCGTGTTGGATAGGGATGTGTGTTTCTGTTGTGAAAACATTACTGACTATTGGGGGCAGTAAATCTTTAGTATATTTAAACATGAAAATTGATGTTATATATTATGGACTTTTAGGATTTTTAATTGATGAAACAGGGGATTTTATAAGCGCTCAATATGACGAGTTTGTGCAAATTCTGACGGATTTTTCTGGAAGCTGTTAAAGCAGAATGAAACCCAGACATCTTCCTGTACTCAGAGAATACAGAACAGTAAAAGAAATACAACAGTGAAAGTTTGAGCAAATTTGGTTGAACTGTTCAAGAGTTATGAATGTTCAAAGTTTATGTAATCATTGTTATGGAGGATTCTTAAATTGGCAACTCTGCCAATTTTTGAGATAAAAGGGTGGAGAACCCCCATTGGCTTTGTACACAAATTTTCACTTATTCTCATTTTTTATGAAATATCTGATTGCCTCTTGCTTGTTGTACAAGTATGTCCCAGCAAAAATGATTTGTACATGTTTTTTGGAAGAATTTGATTACCTTCACAACTAACATTTCAGAAAAATGTAAATTTGTGAAAATTTGTGTACAAAACCAATGGGGAGTTCTCCACACTTTCATCTCAAAAAGTGGTAGTGTTGCCAATTTAAGAATCCTACATACATAAGGATTATATAAACGTTGAACATTTATAACTCTTGAACGGTTCAGTCAAATTTGTTCAAACTTTCACCATTTTCTTTCTCTTATTGTTATCTTTTCTCTGAATGCAAGTAGATGTCTGGGTTTCATTCCCCTTTAATCCGATTAAGTTTTGACATGTTTTTTTTTTTTAATAGATGTTGCTCCGGCAACAGTTGCACAGATAACAATATTTCTGAGGACAGAAGGTTGGGGTTAGGATTGCCATTGGGTTTCCACTTCAGAATAGTGGCTATAGGGTTATTAGGGCTAGGTTTGAGATTGGCCTGGGGCATTCAGCACCGGAGTAATTATGGCCGGAGCACATTGTCACACACCCTCTTAAAGACACTATACATGTATAACACTGTGGAAGCCCCATTTAAAAAAAGTCAAACTATGCTATCTGACATATCTGATAGTGTTTGGATGGACAAATAAACACCATAGAACACAAAAATTCAGACAGTTATGCAGTCACTCGTAAAATATATACAGATAAAAATTGGCAGATGAATAGAATCTCAGGTGATGGAAAATTCTTCCACACAGCAGTCTATGGGGGGAAACTGGAATGGTCGGTCAATGATTTTCCCTTTTGAAATGCACTTAATGATCGTGAACTGCAAGTTTTTCAGAGCTTCATTTTTAGACCTTAAGAAAGACACTGGTAGCATGATGAATCATGTAGCTCAGATTTTTTTAAACTGGAAACATTGTTATATGATGCCTTTAATGTATGAAACATGAATGATGGATGTCACGTCTCCAACCGATTGAAATACAGACTTACAATAAAAGACGATATCAATTCTTGCCAAAAAATTGAAATATAGATAATACAGCAGATTATTATATGTCATTTTTTATGTATATAGCCGCGTTTTCATGGATTACCTTTTTCTTTGTTTCTTAGACATCTCTACAGTACACGAAGTGGCAGTGAGTTTCACCTTCTCCAAATTTATATACCCGTTCTAATTTAGATGATCATTATATTTATTGATATATTTCAGAGGAATAGCCACGCCTTTCCCACACAATTTCCCCTTGTTACGAACCGCCCCAGCCCAATACACACATACACGCACACACGCACATACGCGCACACACACACACACACACACACACACACACACACACACACACACACACACACACACACACACACACACACACACACACACACACACACACACACACACACACACACACACACACACACACACACACACACACACACACACACACACACACACACACACACACACACACACACACACACACACACACACACACACACACACAGACATTTTATTTTCTCTTCTCTACTCTTCTTTCTTTCTTTTTATTTTCTGAGGCTGCTAAATCGTGAAGATAATTGCTTTCGCTAGCAGTCTTGAATGACGCGGCTAAAAACCAACAACAACAACAACAACTCTTGCTCCATAACCCAGTAATCAGCATCATGAATGTATAGTTATTTCCTCTATTTTTGCTTTCTTGAAGTTTATCTTTCGTACTGATTAATGTTGTAAATACACATGTACCTCATCATTTATTTGTATTCTGCCGTTAAGTTATCTTTGGTATAATTATGTACATTTGTATAGTATATTGTTATATTGTAATCTGTACATTTATGTATTATAATTTTATTTGATATGATTTGCAGAAATAAAGTTCAATTCAATTCAGTTCAATTCAATACTCACATATTAACCGGACCAAAGTTCAGAAAAAAACCCAGACAACAGCCTCAAAGAATCAATTTGCCTCACGTCATCGAATGTCAAAATTAAAAGACCTTACTTAATTCTTATGAAAAGACCCATATCTCCATCTTCTGCAACGATTATGTTACAATACATGGTTATCACATGGCTTAGTGGATACCGGGGAGGCGTCATGCCTGTGGATTAATACTTCAGCTTCTCGACCTAGTTATGTCCGTGGCTCGCGCGCCGTGGCGGCCATGTCCTTGGGTAAGGTACTATTCCCCATACATCCCGTCCCTCGGATAGGACGTACAGCTGGAGGTCCCGTGTGGAGACAGAAACACTTCAGCACGTAAAAGAACCCACGAACTCCATCGAACACTAAGAAAAATAGGTTCAACTTTGCACCTTTAAAGGTGCACACCAATGTCACACTGGGAGCACCTTTAAAGGTGCAACTTTGCACCTTCTGAAAGATGCAGGATTGCACCATAGACTTTTTTAAAAAGTGTTCTTCTTTTTCTTGCAAACTGTTTTTGTGTGTTTGTGAACCACAATTTACGTTCATTCGAGTGCTATTTATATTATTTACATTATGATGCAATTTATTATCATTTACAGATATTTGAAAAACTCGTACATATATTATGACCCCGCCGGGGATCGATCCTGTGACCTTCCGCACGTAAGGCGGACGCTCTACCCACTGGGCCAACACGCTGGCTTGAAGGTGTTTATTTTCACATAATTATATAGTGTTGAAGCCGAAGGTGCATTATTTTCATCCTTTTAAGGTGCAAACTTTGGACCTATAGGCCGTTTTCGTAATATATTCAAATTCCATGCATACCTTTTAAACAAAGGTTGTTCTTGACAACCTGAAAGCTTGTCTGGGCTTGTGCGACATAGAAAATAGTATAGTGTATGCAAGTTGCAGTTTCAGTATTGAAATTGTGATCATAGAAACAGATGAAAGAAATAGCTCATCACCAGGCTTCGGAAGAGAAAACATCCATAAATAAAAATGTACACCTAAAAGGTGCAAACTTGCAAACATGATGGAGTGGGGCAAGCGCTCAACATATACTCATGCACACCATCCGTACCCATCATTACTCTCTACTCTCTCTCATACATGTCATTACCATCATCATCCCCATCATGATCAACATCACCAGCAACATCATCATCGTCACATCACATTATCACCATCACAATCATCATCATCTCACCACCACCACAACCACCAACACTTCCATAATCGTCATCATATAGCCATCGTCGTTGCACTTCACATAACAGAGTCATGTACACCCACACTACCTGCAATACCACCTGTTTACAAAATACAAATTAATTAAGAACAAGCATGGAATAACAATGTAACATAGATTGAGATAACATCCTAATAACAATATTAATTGCCAGATTTGATAGGTTTTAAAAGTGGCTAAGGACTGGGCAGATTGGCATTTATCTGACAACAGTTTCATTTCTTGATACCAACATATATAAATGTATTTTGATAATATTGAGTTTTAAATTGAAGATTACGCAAAAGTTACTTATTGGTGTTTCGTGTTACGCGTGTTGAAACACTGTCATGTAAAATGAATTAAGAACATTTTTGGGATGGCGCTATCCCATTTACACAATTATAAACCATGCATAATGTTGACTTTTTTTTATAGTTCTTTAAGAGTAGACCAGAATAGTATTCGAAAAACCTTTTCTGACGACGTCGCCCAAGAATAACCACTCACAATATACAGTGTGTCTCAATAAAAAATTGTGAAGTGAAAAGCGCCCTCTTTGGCAATTATAAAGTATTGTTGTGACATGATGGTGACGTCAACGTCAATAGCAAGTCTCAGCTTTTAAGTGCCGTTTGTTTTATTTAGTTTGCTTGTTTTAATCCTGAGATATATTTGGTTAACTACGAAACAGTAAAATCGCAAATGTGCTACTTTTACTAGTCAATGGTAGTATCAGGCCTTCTTCCCGTAAAAGTAGCACAATTGTGGTTTTACCCTTTTGCAGTTTACTAAACATATCTCGAGATTAAAACAAGCAAATTGAACTAAACAAACCGCATTTGAAAGCTAAGAGTTTGCCTTTGACATTGACGTAAGCACATGTTACAGCAGTATTTTCTAACTGTAAAAGAGGGCGTTTTTTATTTGTACAATTTTTTGAGACGTGCTGCAGCATGTATCAAAAAATTGTGGAGTAAAAAGCGCCCTCTATGGCTATTAGAAATACCAATTTGACATAGCCCTTCTACATCAACGTCAAGGGCATAATCTTGGCTTTCAAATACCATTCTTTTATTCAATTAGCTTGATTTAATCTTGAGATATTTTGTAAACAACAAAAAAGTGAAGTCACAATTATAAGGACTGTAGTAGAAGTGGCACAATTGTGATTTTACCCTTTCGTTTTTAACTAAACATATCTCAGGATTGAAACAAGCAAACAGAACAAAACAAACAGCATTTGAAAGCTGAGACTTAACAATTGACGTTGACGTAACCACTATGTCACAACAGTATTTGTATAATTGCCAAAGATGGCGCTTTTCACTTGCACAATTTTTATTGAGACACACTGTAGGCTGCTCTCTTGTGCCGCCGTTATACGGGTAGATTGAGCTTACGTAGACGGACAGCCAAAGTAAGTGAACGTTTGTATATTGTTTGAATATTTTGTAAGAGTGGAGATGGGTCATAATATAATACTGTCTTCAGTTTCAGATTACCACTTAGTACGAGGGTCAAAGGGAAAATATATGAAAGAAAAGGGCTGAATAAATCGTGTTGTCTGTTCATGTCGGTGCAGGTGATGACGCGCTAATAAGGTGTTAAATAATGGATAACTGATACTTTTGAGATACATTATTATACAGATATTGACTAGTACGAGGTTGTAATATAACATTCTTTGGAGCGTCAAGGAGTTACATTTTCCCAAGGGATTACATATGATCACGAGGGAAAATATAACTCACTGACGGTCCAAAGATTGCTACATTACACCCCCTACCAGTCGATATCTGTTATATTAGATGGCCTTGATTACACTTATAGTGGGTGATTTCAAGTTTGGTGTTGGTGCTGAGGAAAGAAATCGACACCGAGCTCAGTTTAGCAGACGGATACCGAATGACACATCTGTCGCACAACATGTAGTGACGTCACGCGCGTCTCATGGTGTTGACTAAAAGTTACGCCGATGGCCGAAAATTATGGACAAATGTTATTAAAATGACACCAAATCATTACTGTCTGCCAGTAAAATTGTATAAATCTGAAAGACTTCTCTCTTTTTCTTACTTTCTCTCTATTTCCATATGAAAGGTAAATATCAGTTTGACTAATTATGTCAATTTTTTAGGAGAAAAGGTACTTTCAGCAGTTTGCCTCGCACGGTGAAGCTTTCTCCTCAGCCAACACATACGCATGTGTGGCATTGAACCGTAAGAGGGCGCCAAACATTCGAAAAATATATTTTTTACACCAGCTAGGAAAATATATGAGCTGGTGAAATATAACATTTACGATCCTCGCAGACGGTATCATGTGATGAGCTGTCGACCAATCACAACTTTGTTACTGTATAAGCCATCTAATATAAAACAATAAATGAAGGTCAACGAAGGGTTGTGAGTGGGGCAAGCGCTCAGCCGTGAAACATGTGAAAGGGGCAGATTTGCTCGAATACCACGGCAGAAATTGCTCTGCACCTATTTCCGCAAAGTTGCACCTTGTACGCACATTTATTTTTTAGTGTGAAGAGAGAAGGGTGAATTAAGACCCAATGTTGTGGTCACATATCTACATTCATATCGGTTCATGTTCCCTGTTTTGTAGTCCCTATCATCTGTAATGATGACAAAGTAATAAGTTTGTGTGTCTAATGCCATACATTTCCCCTATTTTTGTCAAGTTTCTGTGTAGTGTGTCTTTATTACGTCCGTCCCCTTCTTGTGTACACTCCTTCAGGTGACTCTATGCGTGAGTCCTCGAAAGAAGCTTGATTGTTTATAATTATTGAATGTAATTAATATACTCTAAATATGTTTATAATATACTCAGATATCATTTAATTATTTTAAGGATTTTGGGTTTGAGCGATCCACATTAAGACATACTGACTTCCAAATGAATCGCTTTTTGTCATTAGACATTATTCTATAGTATTTTCTTTAAAAAAAATGCAAAACATATAGAATCCGTTCCCATCTTACAATTGCCTAGAGAATGATTGATACGGTATTATGTTCTTTCTTGATAATTATACTTTTGTCATAGTGTGTTATAAACAGATTTGTGATATTGTGCCGGTTATTTCGTGGAAAACTCTGTGTATTCTACAGGTTTGTCATAAAATTTCCACAGCGCATGTAAGTGGTATGTTATATTTTGCTATATTCTTGTATCTTTGTATGATTCTGCACGTCTTGATAGAAAATAAAACCTCGATATCTCATTTTCTGCACAGCCAATTTTACATCGATCAATGATCAATGATCAGTCCCATGATGTTCATCGCTGTGCTGTGGTGAGATTGGTAAGGCGCATGCCTGATAATCTAGAGGTTTCGAGTTCGAGTCCAACGCCCGCCAGCAAGACATTTTTAATCTGCTTTGCTGCTCTCCACCCAGGTGTATAAATGGGTACCCGGGTCGGGTCATTCATAGCTTTAAGCGCGTCACAGCAGCTTAGCTGAAATGTACCTGTCATGACCATGGATTATTATTATTATTATTAATCGACCGTAACCATGTTTGAATCGAAAAAGGTCGAGGAGAGCTTGTAAGATACACTATTCATACACCAATGTCATACACAGGTCCATGACCTTCCTCGCTAATAAACCGCAACCACGTTTGAATCGATGGAGGATAGCGTGTAAAATACGCCATTCATACAATGTATGCACAGGGGCATGACTGCTGGAACAAGTGATGCATGTCTATGTGGGATACTATGGGTAGATAACCAATATCTGCTTCCCGTGCACTGAGGTAGTTACAAAGTGTGTCTAAAACATATACCATTTTGATTTTGAATAAAATAAGCAGAATTTATTAATTTTAAAATGCGACTATACTGTCCCTTAAATTGAACCATGGATCCTACTAGATTGAAGATCTGGGAAATGTATATCCCAAATTAAGAGTATTATTATGAATAATTCAAAGGTGGACTTTCTTGAGAGTAGATTAGACGACGTTTCGTCTACACCTGTAGACTTTATCAAGTGAAGAAATTAAGAGATGCTGCGTTGTCTAGTGTCGACGCATCTCGGCATTCCTGGTTGCGCACTTGTTGCGATGATGTACTAATTAGCGCTTTGTCCCAGACGTGTGACAGGTTGAATCGTACGTGGACCACCCTTTTTGTTGAGTGAAGGGGATTTAACCCTCTCCCATACCGCCTCCTTCACACCTCTTTGGAACCAGTTCTTTTCCCTGTCCAGGATCACCACGTTATTAGAAAACGTGTGATTAGATGCCTGTAGGTGTGTATTTCCCAAAGTTTCGTATCGATACGATGATCATAATGGTCACAGCACGGATCCTCTTTAGTAGGACCCATGGTCACAGTGACAGTTTCCGTGAATTTCAGATTTTTGGAGTCGTTACACCTTAATGTCAATCCAGCATGTGGATGATATGTCCTAAATTGCGGTTCAGGCAGGCATTGAGTCTCTCACCGGAGCAACATTCTGTGCTGAGCGGGCACCAATTACTCTACCTGATTAATTTGTGTTCAAATTAAACACAATTCCATGATATTAAATTGTTTTATGTTGTAGAGAATCACACTCTAACCGGGCGGATTTTGTGTATTGACATGTCTGACATAGTTCCGCTGTGTCTTCACGATTTACTTACTTAACAGTTCGGCCATTTTTGTTTGTTGTCTCCTGATAAACATTATCTTCTATAAAATGTCAAATTTTTTGGTATGAGACAAAACTCACAGATCCTCTCTGTGTGAACAGATTTAAAAAAAAAGAAATAAAACAGACAGATAAAAAAAAAGAATGGCATACTTTTTTTTAAGACGCTCTGTACCTTTTATAATTGTCAGCGGTGTCGGTACCGGAGCAACAAAGTAACATTCATGTTACAAACAACGTATTCACGTGACTAGCCTATTCAACAAAAAAAAGTGCTTTGTTACCCGATTTCGCGTAGGTAGTCAGTTGAAGAAAAAAATAGCCAATCAAATGAAAGCATACAATTTTGCACCCATCGACTACTTCGTTTACAATACTATTGTTCGTGGTGTTTGATATAACTAACCCGACCGTCCATAATTTCAAATCACGCGATCCACATCACACGCTATATTTCGTGCTGTTGAATGATAAGCCGATTTACAGGTTGTTCTAATTTCTTGACTCGTCTTCCTCGATAGACACAAAATCAACCACGATGCAGAAATATATGGCATTTGTTTTGGTTCTTCTGATCGTTGGATCTCTGTTTGTGGATAACGTCGGTAAGTGTTTTTAAATATAAAATATATTAAAGCCCATTTTCAATTTAAAATGGTCATTTTAAATCAAAGAAAACGCGAATTTCTAGATCACTTCCGATGCTTAAGGGCAGATTATAGTAAAGACATATGATATTTTAGAAAACTTTTGATTGAATTTTCCTGACTGTCCACATGACCATTTCATCAATTCACATGAAAATTATATTTGCGAAAGATTTTTCGATGGGTGTGTAGTTTATTCCAGATGATAAACGAAAGAATGTACCAATATGTGGTAACCACCACTGTGGTGACGATTACTGCAAGAACTTTATGTTGTATGATCGGATTATCTGTCTGTTCGAACTCAGTCTTGATTATGTAGACATGTCGAAATAGAGAGATAGGTAGATAGATAGATAGATAGATAGATAGATGAATAGATTGATTGATTGATAGATAGATAGATGGATAGATAGACAGACATGTAGGTAGATAGATATATAGATAGATAGATAGATAGATTGATTGATTGATAGATAGATAGATAGATGGATAGATAGATGGATAGATAGACAGATAGATAGATAGATAGATAGACAGAAATGTAGGTAGATAGATAGATAGATAGATAGATAGATAGATAGATGTATAGATATAGCCGAGTACTTTTAAGCGAAAAAAAATGAAAACAAATATTTAACTCAAAACCTGTTAATTTACCACATACAACATTTACCACATTACTAGCAACATTATAACTAGATTTATCGCTTACACGAAGTGTTGGAAATTGTAACCACGGGGAAACTGCTTTGAAGGTTAGATGTATGCTGACTGGGTTTGCAAGCTTATTTCCATGTGTGTAATATTGCGGGTTGTAGGTGGTTACAACCCACACCCAGAATGAATCGTAGAACATGACAAACTGATCAAATCTATATGTTAGTACGTGTATTTTCCCCTTTTTCCGAAACAAGCTACAGACGGGAAACCATTTGCCCCACTTAGACCTGGAAGGTGTAAAATAATTTGATATTCAAAGAGTTAATTTGAAATACTAATACTAAACTTCTGATAATAAACATAACCTACCACAAATGCAATGTACAAATTTTCGGGTTTTAAAGATATTTATATGCCTTGTTAAAAGCGTAAGGGGCCTTGTTCCACTATTTTTGATGGTTTGGCTTATGGATTTTACAACTCATGCGCAGAGTGTGAATAGCAGCAAAACATACATACCAAGAAATATACAAATGACGTGATGTCACTAACATACAAGTCATAACTTAAATATCCATCAAATATTACGAGTTGATTGACTGTTATATGATCATTATGATCTAAATGTTTGATCACAATTCAGACTGTCTTTACCCCCAAGAATACAAGAAAATTGTTCAAAAAGTCGTAAATTCAATATCCAATATTCAATTATTTTATCTGTGCACTCATAGGTGAGTTTACCGGCACAAACATTATGATTATTTCCTAATTGTTTAATTAGATCAACTAAGTGTTGCCTCGACTTAAGGCCACCGCACACTATGCGATTTTCGGTGCAGTCGTACGGAAAAAGTCGTGTAGTGTGCGGTGGCCTTTACTATACATTTAATACTTTTGGAAAGTTATTGACCTCAGTTTTGATCGAGATAAAAACTTTAAAGACATTCAAATTTTGAAGCAATTTCGCCGGTTAAAACTGCATATTTCAGAATATGCAAACATATGACCACTACATTTTCACGACTATAGGAGAT
>JZLH01S0620830.1:0-11743 GCA_001188425.1 Eucidaris tribuloides | reverse complement strand
TTATTATTATTATTATTATTATTATTATTATTATTTTACTATTATTATTATTATTAGTAGTAGTAGTAGTAGTAGTAGTAATAGTAGTAGTAGTAGTAGTAGTAGTAGTAGTAGTAGTAATAGTAGTAGTAGTAGTAGTAGTAGTAGTAATAGTAGTAGTAGTAGTAGTAGTAGTAGTAGTAATAGTAGTAGTAGTAGTAATAGTAGTAGTAGTAGTATTCGTCGAATCGCCGGATGTCCGGCAGAAGGGCCTTAACCTTTAATCGCCTCTAAATTGAAAACCGTTGACTCTTTTCACATAGAATCAAAGTATTGTGATATTTTTAGATCCTTCTTCTTAAGTGTAAATATCAAATAAGGCAATATTTCTCAAAGAAGAGAAAATTTTACTGTTCAGGCCCTTCTACCAGACAACCGATGTATTATTGTCATTATTATTACTACTGCTACTATTACTATTAGTATTAGTATGATTCTTTGTTGTTATTATTATTATTATTATTAATATTAATATTATTATTATAATTATTCGTTAAATAATTACAGATGTAAACGAGGAAGGCATGCGTGATGTCAAGATTACCGACAACGATCGCGCACATGATGACGGAATATAACCATCTCGGCTGGCCGATTCGACGTCGTCACGGTCGTTGAATATGACAGATGTCCCGACAGCTATAATTGATATAGGCGAGATGGCCTTTATTCGTTGTTATTTCTGCGATGAAGTAGTAACACTCAACCGTGACAGAAATTCAATATTGGTGCGGGGTCAATGAGTTCATATTTTATCTTTCATATTGTAACCTTCGCTGCAGGCGAAAAAGAATACTATCTTTGAAGTAATAACGATAAAGTGGGATTATTTTGGTGGAAGTTTATTCTGACAAACATTTTCAAATAATTGAACTTCATTTCATTTTTCCCCTCAAACTGATGAACATAGATGAACGTTGAATGGCAGTTATAGCTACCTTTGCATGTAGTAAGTAAATGCAGCTCATACGTGTTGAAAATCGAGGGGGGGGGGGGCGAAATTTCCCCAAACTTTAAACTTCACGTGATTTTTCACTACTTTGAAAAGGTGGCGTCGCCTCCGTTTCGGTGGTAGTATGTAAGCGATCTCTATTCAAATGTTGTAAACAGTGTAATTTTCATACATTCTGTTGTTTTCAGTTTTAAACATTACAATAAAACACTAGAACATGAACAATTTGGTGTTGATTCTACAAATCTTCTGCTAGTGTCAGTATGATGGTTACAGTGATTGTGAGGAAATTGTGTTTTAAATAGTTATAATTAAATACTAACTTGATGGTTTAATCACAGTTTGATGTTACATTTTCTTTCCTGAAAAAAAAACAACAACACCCACACATCCACATATACAAATTTTGCAGCGAAACACCCTATCTAAGCTTCTAGACCTTAAAGATTGTGTCATTGATTTGCACGTCAAAAACATCTATATGAATCACATCAGCTGAAATCTTATCCAATGTGAAGATTAATATAAATAAACACCTCTCATAGAGACTTGGGGTAAAATATTGAGTTTTGGTGAAAATCTGGACGGTTAAACTTCATCCTTTTTCAAAAGACTGGCCAGCAATTTCAAAAAATCCGCGACGTCAAACGTGCACGTGCCGTTCCAAAATGATCCGATCAGCCGTTAGCCAAAGGTCGCGCAGGGGATATAGCCGTTAACCGATCAGAGGGCTGCGCTGGTCTTGCTACGGTGCACAGTAACCGCGATTCGCAGTTTGAGCAAAATTGAAACTCACAGAAAGAACAACATTCTGGTAACATGTCGTTATTAATTTTTCTCATAAAACAACAAATTCATGACGTATGGATCTCAGACTTTCAACACACCATTTGTAAGTACTAAACTACCGTTTGGTATTGATAATGAAGGGAAGTAATAGACTTGCACATCCCTGACACAATCTTTAATGCGTTATTGCTTTGTTGGGACTTTTGTACGAAAAAGATGACTTCACAAGTATTCATTACCTGGTAAACTTACTGTAAAGATACACAAACACACAAACACACACACACACATACACACACATACACACACACACACACACACACACACACACACACACACACACACACACACACACACACAACACATAATAATGTGTTGTGCGCGCGCAGGCGGCGCGCTGGTGTGTGTGTGTGTGCGTGTTTGTCTACGTGTTGTTTGTGTATGTATGTATGTATGTATGTATGCATGTATGTACGTGTCTGTGTCTGCTATCTGCTGTCTAATATTATTGATTGCAATTTCACAGTTGAATACGAGGAATTGGCGTCATGGATCTGATGCGCGTTTAGGACCCTGAGTTGTGATTGTTCGGGATTGTTATAGAAGCGTTTTTATATTGCACACACAGACCCAGAGACAGACATAAACAAACACATACATACCTATATTTGTACAGACCAACAAACGTGATTTGTTTTTTATTCATGTTTTTACTGGATACCAAGGGCACGCACACCACAATTATATATGGAAACCATGGTAAAATGAATATGGTGATCGACTACATTCAAATTGCGAACCTACCCATACCTGGCTGTACATACCCCGTAGAAACCGATAACATTCACCAGAATTATAAAATTACAAAAATAACCATGGATAAAATATGTATGTGAGCTGATTTTTACAACAAAACGAGTAGAACTACCCCGATACACGCTCTCAACAGCAACATCCCCTTGACGAGCCTCTTTTTAGAATTTCCAATCGAAAGCAACATTACACCAGGACCCTGGGAAACGAATATTTCACCGGGGCGCCCGAGATATATTTTTTCGCGGCCAAAATAATTTTTTCACGGCCAAATTAGCAGCAAAAAGTCGCTCAGGGGAGGGGGGGGGGGGGGCTCGAGCGAAAAATTTCACGGCCAAATCTTACAGCCTAAAAAGGTCGCTCAGTGTGTGTGTGTGTGTGGGGGGGGGTCCGGCTGCAACACTTTCGCCGGCCAAAAAACATTTTTCACGGCCAGATTAAAAAAAAAATAGCCAGCGCCGCCCCTGACGACGTATAATCCTATACATCATGACCTACACGTCTTTTTTCAGGGCGGTGCTATGTACCCTCTGAAAAATTTCTGGGGGTCCTGCAGCACCCCCGCACCCCCGCTTCCCAGGCCATGCTTTTACACCCAAAAATCCTCATAAGGTCTATGATGGGTGGGGTTATTAACAGACCCGCGCGCGCGCACACCACACCACACACACACACACACACACACACACACACACACACACACACACACACACACACACACACACACACCACCACACACACACACGCACATACACACACACAAACTCACCCCCACACAAGTAAACATACATGGAAATGGAAACAAATATACACAGAGACACACTTTTACAAGTACACACTCTCTCTCACATACGGACAGACACAAAAACATAGACGCCCTTACACTCACACTCCCAAATAAACAGACACACATACACACATGAAAACGCACCCACACACATTATAAACACAAAGAGACAAACATATACACAAAGAGACAAACATGTACACACACACAAACACACATACAAACGCACACACAAACGCAAAAAAAACCGCACATACACAAATACACACATTATACAGACACACACCTACTCACCCACACACATAACCATACACACAAAGTTGTACACGTATACAAGGGTGTGTTTGTGTTTGTGTGTTTGCACGTGTGCATAATACGTATACCTATGTTTAAGGAAAATATGTAAAAAGTCTTATTTTGTTTTCAATCAAAAGTTGCAAAACCACATTCCACAGACTTGTAGACAACTTTAGTGCATGTTCATTGTTCATTGAGAAAGGATTTGATATAATACAAGATATAGCCCGGGGGGGGGGGGCACTCGACTTGCAATGTGATACCTATGTGCCACACCGAAGTCGAAAATCGGGGGCTTTGGAGCTGGCCCGAGCAAAGAATTTGGGTCTCTGGAACTGGATCTAGGACCTTAGAAGACCTAAAATGGCTATGTTTCGGAACTGTGCCGTGGGAAATTTCCAGCGCGCAGTTGGCGCGCCGTGCTGTAAAAGAGCATGCTCTGGCCCCAATCCGCACCGCGGCCGGGCCACAATCAGTAGCGAAACGAAAGTACAATGATCTGGAGCGGCCTTTTAGGGATGCATTGGTATGAGGAACGGGCATATTTGGGGGTCTCTGGAACTGAAAAAATAAAAATTTGCTGTGGTTTCTGAAATTGTGACGCTCTGGAACTGAAATTTAGGGCTGAAAATGGGGGTCTCAACCGCGGCACATAGGTATCATTCAATTATACATGAGTGCACCCCCGGGGATTATTGACAATTTTAACTTCTCTTGAGGAATCCAAACGACTGGATTATGAAATGCCAAAAGTTGTTCATGTCATTTTAAGAAAGTATGATTAATGTCAATTAGATTTTGCCCAGAAATAAAGTTTGCATTGAAATGCCTGTTAAATGGTTGTTAAGAGTAACAATATTAATCTATGTTTGCATATAACATTAGCAGATGTGATTTCAATAGTATGAGAATCACATTTGGCTTGCCATATTTCAGGTCATTCGTAAAGTCATGCGTAACTTACGAACAGCTTTATGAAACAGGCCCCAGGTTTTATGGGTGTGTAAGGTACTCAGCACTTAAGAATTTATCATAATGGTGAGTCTCATATACCTTGTATGGGCCATGCATTGGCGTAAATCAGTGGCGTCATCATATTCATCGAGGGAGATGGTCTATCATCCCCCCCCCCTTGGTGAATAGGATGACATCACGGATTTACGCCAGTGGGGTTATGGACCCCACGCCGTTCTTCGTGGTGCCATGTTTATTCAAGTATCATATTTGTTGCAATGCTAGTCGAATATCTGGATGCATTAAGCACTGACTGCACTTTCTTTTCTTTTTTTTACGGTCGTATTGAATTTTTCAGTCTGCTTTGACAAAATAAACCTAATCTCTAAATTGATAAACAGAAAAAAAACCTAAGATTTGAACAAGGTATTTTGTGATTGACGGATCATGTTTCTGCCCACTGAAGTAGTTAACCCTTTGCTTCAAATGTTGCATCTGTGCACAATCAAGCAATTAAATTGTAGAATTATCGAGATAATAGCTTTTCTATTTCACCTTTATACAGGAGACACTAAAAAATAACTAATATGCTAAAGTAACATCTACAGAAAAAAATAAATTTTCAATACCGCAATAAGGAAAGCAAAATTCAAAGAAAATATGAAAAGAACAATTGTCCTTATTATCCCTTCGGAATAAATTCAGCATGTAAGGAGTTAAGGTTCGGTTAGAGCAACACTGTAATTCTGCATTCCTAACTGTGGTGTAGCTACAACGCAAATGCAACAATTATCACTGGTACTTTTTATTATTGTACGTGGTGCCAAGACCAACTATCAAACATTTCTTTACAGATACGAAATAAGTTTGATATCACAAGTAATGTAATTACGTGACAAGGGCGTAGGCTGGTTTTGACATGGGGAGGTGCACATCTTGGGGAGGTGGAAAGGGGAGGTGCACATCTTAGGGAGGTGGAACTTAAGTTGAGAAAATCAGGCGTTGAAAGCAGAAAAGGTGGTGCAAATTTCTTTTTGCATGCCAGGGGTAGAACTCCTCTGCTTCAGCGAGGGGGGGGGGGAGGGGTGCACCCCCAGCCTACATCCTTGTTGTTTTTATTTTTGGTTTATTTTGTTTTTTTCTTATATTTTATTTTTTTTCCTTTTTCTTTCTTTTTTATGCTATTAGGGTGGAACTCCTATGGCTCTGCGGGGGGGGGGGGGCACGTGCACCCAGTGCACACCCCCAACCTATGCCCTTGCGTGCCTTGTCAACCTGAAAATCAAACAAACAAACAAAGAAACACCAATCTCTGTCACCCGGTCACCCGATTTTGCATCGGTGGAAAGGTGAAAGGAATATAACCAGTGGACCGAAAACCCAATTGCACCCCACGGATCACGTCTTATTCAATACTATCATCTTTACCTTGGTCGTGACCTGGTTTTGTTCGTAAGGCTACGGTCACAAATAAAAGCAAATCCCTCTGCTGGCCCCTCTGCCGGCCCCTCTGCCTGTCGTCTTTCTCACCACGATGACCACGGCTGCTTCATTTCACCGAGACCGATTTGTAATCATGCAAATATTATGTGACATGTGATGTTTATATACGTGATTTTGAGTAACGCGGTAAATCGCGGAAAATGGAAAATTTGAAAACGTCATCATCATCATCATCATCATCATCATCATCATCATCATCATCATCATCATCATCATCATCATCATCATCATCATCATCATAATTATCATCATAATCATTCCCAGTTGATTAGATTTGTACTGTCCTTAGCTGAATTTGCTGGGAATTCTGAGACAATTCTCTCTAAGTCAGCCATATTAAGAATGATTAGAGATGTACTTGTCTTGTCCCTCGCTTACAGATGTAAACGACGAAGGAATGTATGATGCCAAGATTACCGACAACGATCTAGCACCTGATGAGGAAATGTAACCAGCTCGACGGAATGCTTCCTCACTGGAGGTCGAATATAATGTCCTCATTGTCCTCACACGCAGCTACAAAGGAACTGGCGACAAGGCCATTCCTGAATTGCCGTTAGAGTATAACACCCAACCATAAAATTTCTATTGACATTTGTGCAGGGTCTATGAATCTATATTTTCTATTTGATGTCGTAAATTGTTGCTTCAGCAGAAAGTGAATAGTATATTTTGAGTTTATAAAGATAGCCTTGGCTTAACTGGCAATGGAATTTCATTCTGACAGCAAATACCCAATAAACCGCATTGTCAATAAAAGGTTGATCATAATTCAAATTTTATTTCACTTTTCAAACTGGTGGAAACAAATAAATGGGCATACCTTTTGTGTATTCATGAACTCTTATCGGTTTGCTGGTTCTTAAGAAGTCCGCGGTCGGACAATCTCAAAGTCCAATAACTTTTCTGCTTGGACGAGACCTTGCAACTCAAACTCTTTTTGTTATCTTCTTCTATAGAATGCAGTATCGACGTGCCATTTGAACATACATATCTGCATATCGTACTGTCTAATGCACTGTACACGCATAAATGTCCCCTAAACACACCGATTTATTTCAGAGAATCTCATTCCATTTTGAATATTTGGTAGCAATTTTCTTTTTATAAATTTATGACAAGATTCTTCGCAATGAATCTAAATAATTGAGAAACATTGTCGACGTAACAATTATTCCAATTAGATTATGTTGCTATCATTATACTTAACTTGTCTTTAACCCGGTTAAAAACAAAATAACGTCTTTTTTGGCCGGGGGGGGGGGTGGAGTTGTGAGACCTTTTTCATATTATTTAGCTTTGTTCTTTCGGCAAATCTATCCCTTCATATATGAATCAGTTTAACCATATTCTCTTAATTGAGGACTTTTCAGTGTATGCAATATAATCCTTTCTACAAGAAATGTGTAAACAATGTAGCTTTCCTTCAACTTATAACTTTCATTTCTTTAATCGTTTACTCTACATTAGGGGGCAGATCTACTGGTAATGTAATTTTTACAACTATAGCTTTGGCATGTAATCAATAAACTAATATAGTGTCAGTACTAAAGTGTTGCAATTGTGTTTCTTTTTTCAAATTCAAATTCAAATTCAACTTTATTTCCACAATAAAAAACAATGTTGATGTACATACAAGTGATAAAATGAAAGTTATATACAAAATAGAAACAAAACAGGACTATACACATAAGATACGAAATAATGTGGAGGAAGTCAATAGAAAGTCACAAGAGTAACTTACACGTATATACATTAACCCCCTAAGCGAAAGACGATTATATAGAAACATTAAAAGAGGGAGAAAATATTTACATAAACAATAAACACATGACATAATAACAAAATGCCTTTGGTGTGATAATCAATCACAAGGTTGAATATATTAAATTATTATCATTAAAGAGACGAATCAATATACTTTTTTATCAAATATTTTGTCATAGTTTCGTTTGAAGCAAGGAAGAGATTTACAGTTTTTAAGGTCAGTTGGTAGTGCATTCCACACTTTTGGTCCATTAAAATTCAAATTTGTCTGCGCTAGGGATGTTCGTACTTTTGGTAAGTGTGTTAAGATTTTTGAATGATTCAGAAGCGTTGTTGGGGTTGTTAAGATAATATATTGTAGCAACTCTATTATTGCCGAGTTTCTTCACTTATTTATAAAGTATTAAGATTATATACCCCTATTGTTAAAGTAATAGGCTAACATTGTGTAGCTTCGATTTTAAAAGCAAGTTAAACTTTGACATCTGGGCTATGGCGGTGTTTAAATGGATAAATAAACATCCTAAAATACAAAAAGTTTGGAAAGTTACACTACCACGGGCAAGATATGCATGAATAAACAATCAGTACTCCGGTGGAGGATGAAATAGCCTAGATCGAACAAAGTAAGTCTATGGGAAGATATGGGCAGGTGAATTCGGTATAGCCCAGATATCAAAGTTTGACTTGCTTTTAAAATCGAAGCTACACAATGTTAGCCTATTACTTTAACAATAGGGGTATATAATCTTATATAAATTATCATTTTGAAATACATTTTTTCAGGGTTTCATTTTAAGACACTTAGAGCATGGAGGATTATGTACCTCACATTTTTGGTTAAAACTATGGTCATTGTTCGCCTGTGGCTTGAAGCTCCTCATATTTGTGAAGAATGCATTGAACGTAATCATTAACAAAAAAAACAGAACTATTACGAAGATACTTTAGACAGCCGGCAAGGCTGTAAAAGATTTGTTTCAGCTCATCTGAGATTATACCTGCCCGTCCTATCACACACACACACACACACAACACACACAGAAACCACACACACACAACACACACACCACACACACACACACACACACACCACACACAACACACACCACACACACACACACACACACACACACACACACACACCACACACACACACACACCACACACACAACAACACACACACACACACACACACACACACACACACACACACACACACACGCACGCACACACACACACAACACACACCACACACACACACACACACACACACACACAACACACACACACACACACACACACATAGAGACTTTGAGCCAAGTACTCAAAAGGACCTTAGTTTGGTTTTTCGTTACACCCCTGGGATGGCAGATTCCCTGGTACTGGTCTCTCGTTTTTGGAAATGAAATATTTGTTATAAGATTCAGTCAAAAAAGAGCTCCTCATAATAATGGTTATTGCGCAATTTGGGTTGAATTTCCACAGGTTACAAACATGTAATACGGCTTATACAGTCTGCTGGTGACAAAAGTATTGAAATATTGGTTATTTTCTTTGCCTTAGCCCTGTTTTATTTATTTATTTATTGGTTATTCATTCATTCATTGAAGTCTTCTATTTAGCAGGGTAGCTTTTCATCATGTCAGGTACCACTGATTAAGTGGACCTGCTTTACCAAAAGCCCTGCCAAAATTTTCTTACAAATTTAATGATTAATTGCCCCTGCAGAACATATAATCACTAAGCATTCGAATTGAGCCCTCACTCAGGGGCGGCGCAGGCGTAAAATTTTAGGTGCGGGCGAAATGCATCGGGGAAATTTTTGTCTGCCAAAAACCCCCCAAAAAATTCGTCTCGCTGTCACCACGAACTTAGCATTTTAGCGCCTGTTAACTAAAAGCTCGCTAAAATGCCAGTTATCGTGGTGACCTTGGACGAATATGCAGACTGGAACCTGGTAAAGCGCGCCACAATTTGTATTGTTATTGATCAGTGCGTGTGCGGCTAGTCGTGTGTTCGCTTGCGCACACGAACACATTAACCAAGCAAAACAACGGTAGCCAACATTACGGAACGATAATTTTTGACACTTTATCGAAAATTGCATTTCGGGAGCTGATTTTCTGTCTTTCATTAACAGAAAAACTGTTGTAGCTACAACTAAGAAGATAAGTTAAATGAAAAAAGAGATATCTAACTTCGTTTTCGATATAAACTACAATTTCTATTCAATTCTTATAATCAATTTCAATTCTATAATCTACAATTCCAACTATTTGTCGCCTTACTTAACAATTAATCCGATAATTACAGAACACACAGCGACAATAACAATTATTACACGGGACATTCATTTGGTTTTCAACGTTCTTCTTTTTCTATTCCCGATATTAGTCAATGATATTAAATATTAATTACGTCAACTTATTATTCATTATCTGAATTATCCAATGCTTTACATTATACTTCTATGCAAACATTGTTAATTATCTCTAATTGCCAAATATTATTTTCAGTTATACTATCCTTGTGTTGTCCCTGCGTGTTTATATATTCCAAAATGAGTACATGTAGTTTCTTTATTAAATGTCATGATTCATGTAATTATAAGTCAAAAATATAAACGCAATAGCCAATGATACAATAATAATATTGCGTTTTAAAAAATAATTTTTACATTTTATATATTGAATATGTATAATTGGCTACATAAGCTTTGTAAGTCCAATACACATACATATATACATATTACCCTTTCAATTGCAAAGTAATTTTTCAGCTATTTTTATCCCTTTCCCACATTTTCATATATCAAATAAATTTCATATATCTAAATGAGTAATAGTCGTTATTAATGTCACAATTCAAGAAATTCATAGTATTTAAATTAAAATTAAACTTGGCCTTTTGTTACAGTTATTCATACCATTTTGCAATATAATATGTTAAAATTGGCTACATAGCTTTTAAGTACCAATATTTATGCCATATTTACTTTTAATGCAAAAAAAAAATATTTTGTCAGTAAATTTTTATCCCTTGTTTATTATTTACATTATATTCAAAAGAGTTTTATTTATCCAATATAAGGTTATTGTTTATTGTTATCATAACTCAAGTGAATTCATAAGTATTAAAGAGAAATTAAACTTGCCTTTTGCACAATTGTTCTATATTTTAAAGTATACCATGATTATAATTGAGCTTACCATAAGCTTGTAAGTCAATATATATGCTTATTCATATTTAATATGCAAAATTATTCTGTCCAGTTAATTTATCTCCTTGTCTATGTTTTTATACATCAAAAATTTTGTAATTGTTTTATAATGTAAATCATTTCAAGTATTCGTGAGTTTTTTTAAATTTGCTAGATAACATTAATTAAATTATCAATTTTTTTGTAGTTTTAGCAATTAGTTCTGGTGATATTTATTACTGGCATTAAATTTTAATGTGCACTGGTGTATTGCCCATTGATTGTTAATGTTAATTAAGTTAATGTAGTATATTTATAAGTTGTGTCTCATTATATGATTTTGCTACACTGGACAATTTCAGACTCTGGGTGCATGTTATCAGTTTTTTCAATAAACAAATTTATCTATCTATCTTATCTATCTATCTTATTGCAAACTTTTATGGATAACTGCATGTAACCTGAAATGATACAAAATTATGTTTTTCATTAAAAGTCTGAGATTTATGGAAACAATGAATGCAAATTTATTGTACAATCTTCATGAAATGGTGATGAGATAGAGGTTTATTTCGTATACTTGGTTATACAGATGCTAAATGATAATTTGTTACCATTTGCAATCATTATCTCTCTCTTT
>JZLH01S0620827.1:42971-58906 GCA_001188425.1 Eucidaris tribuloides | reverse complement strand
GGATCAACTCAACCACAGAGAGGATGTTAAGTAGTCCTGGAATACAGGCACATAATTCACGACCATTGACTGTTGCAGTGCCATAATGTACAGATTGTGGGAGGAAAACAAATGATGTATTTTTCCACACTTTCATGGGTGTTTCCGTTGCATTATGGGTGTCATTACTGCACCCTTTTTACGATTGAAGTCGGAATAGGGTGTTTTTCATCCTGTCATGACAGTGGGCCTTTACAGAATGAAGTTGTCAAAAACTGTTCTTGTGCATTTTCTGTACCAGTTTTCTCACTAGAAAGAGCCACAGCTGAAATAGGATTTAACCATATTTTACCAGCACCGCCACCCCGCCTGCTTGTGTGATTCTTACCACACACTTCAATTTCTGGAAATTAGATGCTAAAAATTATAGCAAGGTTAAGTTGACCGCCTGATCCTCCCCCCTTTTTTAAAGGGGAGGGGACTGCACCCCGTCTGCATCTGCCACTGGTACATCACACTTCAGCTCAGATCCATGCTGCCCAATCTATCACTTTGTTGATATCACAAGAATAACCAGGGCGTTGTTATACAGTGTGTCCAAAAAAATGTGCAAGTAAAACCCACCCTATTTGGCAATGAGAAAATACTCTTATGACATGATCTTTACATCAACGTCAAGAGCATAGTCTTAGCTTTCAAATACCGTTAGTTTGGTTAAATTTGCTTGTCTTAATCTTGAGATATGTTAATTTAAATAAGAAAAGGTAAAATCACAATTGTGCCAGTTTTACTACAGTCCCTTGTAAAAGTGACACAATTATGATTCCATCCCTTTTGCTGTTTACAACATATCTCAAGATTGAAACAAACAAATTGAACAGAACAA
This sequence comes from Eucidaris tribuloides, assembly GCA_001188425.1. NCBI lineage: Eukaryota > Metazoa > Echinodermata > Echinoidea > Cidaroida > Cidaridae > Eucidaris > Eucidaris tribuloides. Next base: position 58,041 of record JZLH01S0620827.1, on the reverse strand, counting down.
ATGACATGTGAAAGCTAAGGCTTTGCCCTTAACGTTGATGTAAGCATCATGTCACAAGAGTATTTTCTAGTTTTACTTGCACAATTTTTTGAGTCATGCTGCAGCACGTCTCAAAAAATTGCTCAAGTGAAAAGCGCCCTCTTCGACAGTTAGAAAATACTGTTGTGACACATGTTTACGTCAACGTCAATGGCAAAGTCGTAGCTTTTAAATGCTGTGTGTTTTGATCAATTTGCTTGTTTTGATCTCGAAATATCTTGTAAACAACAAAACGGTGGACTCTCAGTTGTGTCACTTTTACGGCGAAGAGGGCCTGGTGCTAGACCATTACGTAGTAAAAGTGGCTACATTTGTGATTTTACTCTTCTTGTTGTTACTGACATATCTCAGGATTAAAAGAAGCAAACTGAACAAAACAAACGGCATTTGGAAAGCTAAACCAATGCCTCTTGATGGGATGTAAGCATGACGTCACAAAAGTGTTTTACCCATTTACCAAAGAGGGCGCCTTTTGACTTGCACAATTATTTTGAGAACACACACTGTAAACTCCCTGGAATAACTGTGTTTGTGACCTTATCCTTGATTCTGCTTAATTCATGGCGACCGACGTTAATCCTGCAAACGAACGACGGCATAGCATGTTCATCTCTCTCCACGCCCTGTGAACAGCTAAAATTACCCTCGGGATTGGTTGAATAAAGCTAGATGTGCGATTATCTTAGTTGTCCTATTTCTTTTTTGGAGACTGATAACATCGTTATTAATTACCGTATTATTTATTATCTGTGAATGATTACAACAACCGTTTGTCTTATCTATGTGCGTCAGAGGACGCCTAGTGAAGTGCACGTACGAGGACACATGTACACGTCAGTCCTAACCTTTGCCATATTTGTTGTAAACACCTTGAAGAAACTCAGAATGTAAACAGTTTTGCGATGAACTATGTGGTTGTTGTTTGTGGCGGGGGCAAAATTCACGAATGTATAGACAAATCTGTCTTTAATCAGGAAGAATAACTTTTGATAATAAAAGAAACTGCAGTCTACATGAACATTGTAAAAGTGTGATAAAATTTGGCAGTACAATGTTGTGATATGGATGTATGTAATGTCTCTGTCTGTATGTGTGTATGTATGTAGGCCTATGTATGCATATGCATCTATCATTCTATCTATCTATCTATCTATCTATCTATCTATCTATCTATCTATCTATCTATCTATCTATATGCTTGTTCATCCATGTTTAGTGTTATGTTTGTATCTACAAAGTATGTATATGTGTATCTATTGTATCTATTTCCCAGATAACAAATGATATACCCCCCCCCCCCCACTTGATCTGGAGGGGACTTGCTCTCCTGTAAAGTACCACAAAAAATGAAAACTTTTTTTCTTTTTCTTGCTTGCTTGCTTGCTTGCTTACCGATGCTTGCCGACGCTTGCCGACTTGTCGCCCGTCGATTCCCGAGAGGATTCTGTCGGGTAAAATTTTTATGCCTCTGCAACGAAGATGCCGGAGGCATCATTTTCGGGTTGTCCGCCCGGTTGTCCGTCCGTCTGTGCGCGTGTCCATTACAGTTCTCTTTAACATGATAATTCAGCAGGTCATCGGATTTTTACTTAACTAGCACTACTGTTGAGGCAAACCTGTTAGGGGGTAATATTTCAATCAAACATTATTTAGGGGTTAATTTCCATGAGAAACCGCGTAAAATCTGTGTTAAGGGGTGTGGTTTACATGGAAGTGTGGAACCTGTTTAGGGGGTACATGTATTTGTAAAACCCATTGAAACGCATGTGTACGCCAATATACCTGAGTGACCCCACCTAAAAAAAAGGGGTCAGGTACAAGTACACACCGGGTACACTCCCTCGGATCCTTCCCTATTGAAGAAGATCTAGCGATGCCCCTGGCAAGAATCCGTACAAACCCACAATAAATTTAGTGTGACTAATAATCAGTGTTGTAGTCGAGTCCAATTTGTATCGGACTATAGGCTTGAGTTCAAATGTAAAATGAATGACAAGGTTTTATGACTGCGAACTCGGACTCTGAACTTATGAACCAGACTCCAACACTGGTGACCATGCAGTTTTACATTGAATAGGGTTGCATTGTTTTGGGAGCTTATGAAGTTCAAGGATCACTCATTTTCAAGTAAAAATATGCATTAGGCATCAAAATGTAATATCAAGAGTTTTTGAGTGAAAAGGATTTTTGAAAATGGTGCAGAAATGAGAAAGATTATCCTTCGACTACAATGCAGTTAGTAATCGGATTAGGTATCATTCGAACGAAATGCTGGTGTATTTACGTACACAAGTAACGTGAACATTATACAGTTAAATTTCAATTCTTGAATTGCAAATACATTATTATCCTGTAACCAACGAATATTATAACTTCCATCGATCGGGAGCGTTGACCGATTTTTTTTTTTTTTTTAGGGGGGGGGGGCAAAAGTAAGAATAAAAGTCAAAAATTTCTGCGCGCTCTGCGGAAAATTTGAATGTACCAATTTGTGCGCGAAGCGCACTGGAAAATTTAAAATTGTGTATGTTAAGTATTTTTTGTGTTGATTTTGTAATGCTTTGCACACTATATTTTGCATTACATTTTATGAATTATTCAAGTTGTCAAAACTTATTGGGGATCGACGCCCTTGACTTCCAATGCGAGATTTGTTACAATTTAAAATATACTGTATTTTCAATTATCTTAATTTGAATCTTCATAGTTAATTCAGCTTCAGTCGTCTTAAGCGTTTAAAATCAGGCCGACTCTCTCTATAAACATGGGAAGTCTAAAAAAAAAAAAGCATGTAGGCTATATAGGCCTCCTGCAGAGTTTATCCTGGAAAGATGATATAAATAGCCATCCACACCCAGTCATATTTTTGAAGGCTTACAGACTTGTATGATTTCTGTGAAAAATGTTACGTAACTCTCGTTGGTATTACGTTTCGCGCTGGGAAGTTTCTTCTATAATGACTGGGATTAATTTTATCAATTTAGCGTCGTCATTGCGTTATCAGCATGAGAGATTTACTGACCAAGATGAAAATGCGTCAGAAAATGTAAACAAAGACTTGGCCGCTTTCTTCCGCACACCCATATAAAGGACAAAACCAGGATTTGAGGCGACATAGTTGTTATTATTAATACGGCACGTAATACGCTGCTCGTATACATAGCTGGACACTGTCGAAAAAACAGAAACGAGAAAGTGAATCATGAGATTGGCAGCTGTGTTCCTGTCAACTTTATGGTGCCTCTTTGTAGTCGGTAAGATTAAATTATGTTATATTTTGATTGGTAGGAAGTTACTGCAGTTACAAAATACATAAATTTGATGAATTCACTACGGACAGAGAAAATTAGGTGAAAATGATGAGGTTAAGCACTCCCGTTTTAAGCTCCACCGAGCCGGAGGGTCAAGTGAGATATTGCGATCGCGTTTTGTCCGTCGTGCAATGTGCCTAAACTGTTCACATTTCCATCCTGGACTGTAATACATAATTGAATTTGAACCAAACTTGGCAGGAATGATCCTTAGGGAGATGAGATTCAATTTTCATTAAATAGTACACGTACTCGGGGGGGGGGGTGCGGGGGTGGGGGAGCAGCTGTAGCTGGGGTCCATTATAATGGCCAAAACTAGGTCTCTAACATCTCAAGATCCGGAAGTATTTAGCCAAGTCACGTTGTGGACTGATACCACCCTGTAGGTGAAGAATAATTGCTGCTCATGACAATGACCAAGGTATAACCCCGTTTGACCGCTGATCTAGGTGAAGAATAATTGTTCCCCAACGGTGGCCCTATTTGACCCCTGAAGGAGATGACAGTGTGGGGGGGGGGGTTATGGGGATAAATCACTTTTACATTTTCTCCTTTAAAACGCATGATTGGAATGAAACCAAACTAAACTTGGCAGGAATGATTTTCTTCAGGAAGTGAATTTAGGGTTCCTCAAATGATGCACTTCTACTCCCCTCTCCCCCCCCCCCGTGGACAAAGTGGCAGGGCCAGCAAATAAACAAACAAACAAACAAACAAACAAACAAACAAACAAACAAACAAACTATATAATTATAATCTCCCGGTCTAGAAGTGTGTATAACCATTGTGTGTTGACGCATAATGTGAGTAATAGAAGTTAATGACTTAACATCTATTTACAGGGTGATCCCAGTGGGGGGCGGGGGGGGGGGGGGGGCAAGGGAGAAATATTGTCATCTTTTCTTATGTAAATGGATGTTCACAGTTTACCTACAGCTTTGTCAGAATCATCTGTATGGCACCGGAATACAACATTTTACATGGCTGTAAGTAACCCTGCTGGAAAGAACACAGTGTCCTACAGTGTGTTCACAGTGTGTTCACAGTGTGTTCACAGTGTGTTCACAGTGTGTTCACATAGTCGGCTATGTGAAAACGCCCGAATTTACCAGTGTGAAGATGATTTCACAGTGTGGTGAAGTTTTTCACAGAGTATTCACATAGTGATGTTCAGTTCCAAACTGTGAATTGATGATTCACAATCTTAAAACGCTCAAATTTAACACTGTGAAGAGATTTCATACTGTGTTCACAATTATGTTCACACTGTATTACACATTGTGTTTCACACTGTGGGACACTGTGTTCTTTCCAACAGAGAAGTACCTAGATCGGGCTCTTAAGGACCCAAACTATTATGTTCAATCAGTGACGTATCCTATAGGAACATCACAGAGAAGTTGCGTGACCTCAGGTGAGCGTTGTGCCCCCTCCCCCTCCCCGAGCTCTTGTTAGAACATTGCGTTCAGTATAGGACTACATGAGTTTTAAACGGTGAAGTTGATTAAGATGGAAGATTATATATAAGAATTTGAACAGTTTTATCTCAGTTTCATACACTCGATATCTCGGGTATCAAGCATTCGAACATTATAGGGGTGGTCCTCAACTTGGGCTAAAAACTATTCTAGAATCAAGTAAAATATGCAGGGATTAATTCTACTGTGAACATTTTGTAGTCAAAAGTTGACTCATTTAAAAATAATGTCCATCAGTATGCCTTGTAACAGACAAATTTGTAGTGTAGCCTTCTATGGGGATTAAATCTATCGTGCCCGATAAAATTAAACTGCTGGCCTGTTCATGCTTGATTCTCCTTAAAGTGATAGGCTAACATTGTGGAGCTTCAATTTAAAAAAATTGTCAAACTTTGATATCTGAGCTACATAGTAGTGTTCAAATGGACAAATAAACACCCTAGAATACAAAAGTTTGGAAAGTTACACTGCCAATGGCAAGTTATACATGAATAAACAATAAAACTCGGGGCGAGTTTTATTAACCTAGGTATACACATAGTAAGTCTATGGGAGGAAATGGGCAAGTGAATCTGGTCAACTTACGATTTTCACTTTTTTAAAGCACTAAATAATCATTTTGAAATACAATTTTTTCAGGGCTTCATTTTTAGACCTCAGCAAAGACACTGGTAGCATGGGGAATCATGCGGCCCAGATTTTTTTACTGTGGTAAATGTTAGCCAATACCTTTAAGTAAACAAACTGAAGACAATCCTGCAGCCAGGAGATCCACTCCAGCTGGTGTGAATTTGGTTTATCTTTCAACCAGTTTGGTTCTAAAGGCAATTTTTGTTTCTCGCAATCGTGTCACTGAGCTTTAATAGCTTGATCGTTTTGTAATCTATATTATAAAAAGAGGACGGATTTTGGCTGTGAGTGTGTGATTTGGCTGTGAAAAGGGTGAAAATTTGGCCTAATTTGCCCTAATTTGGCCTTTTTTGACATCGTTTGGCAATTTGGCATGTAATTTGGCTTTTTGAAATCGGAAAACCTGGCAACCACAGTTTCTTAGCAAGGCTGCCACTCGTATAGCGTGCGGGCATTATCCTGTTCATTTATAGTGTGCATGCAACATGTACGCGTACATGTGTTATCTTAGGTTCGAGCCGCTTCGCCATTGGGTCGGTGCGGCTAGCCACTGGTAGGGAAAACCCGGCCCTTACCGTATTCGTTCACGGTTCTCAGCTAAATTGTGCACAGATTTTCAAGAGGAGGTTTAATTCAAGTAATTTGGTAGATTTAGGGGACCAAATTTTAAAATTTGATTCGAGTACGTACGCGTCGCATCCCGCCTGTTCATTCAATCATAGTGTGCATGCAACATGTACGTGTACACGCGTTATTCTAACCCCGAGCCGCTTCGCGTTTGGGTCGGTGCGACTAGCGTTATCCCTTCCATACGGTTGTGAGGCTTCGGCCGCTACTAGGCCTATAGGCCTACGGGTACGGGGCTACGGACGTTTGGCGGCACCGTGATCTTCACGGGTGGCGTCAAAAATCTTGGGGGGGGGGGGAGAACACCCATTTGGGAAAAAATTATATGACATGCAGGGTTCCCAGTGCATCAGGGAAATCAGGGAAAATTATTTTACTTTTTTCCAGTCAGGGAAAAATCAGGGAATTTGATTTGAAAAAATACCTCAAACACTAACCCTAACCCTATAGTTTTACATTAGGCCTACAGTGTTTTATACTGCAGATATTTCACTGCAACAACATAGAAAACGAGGTTGGAAAGGAGTTGAAATAATTATGGAATTTTGAGACTTCATCAGGGAAAAATCAGGAAATTTTGTTTTCTTGAAATGTTGAAATGCTGGGAAAATTTTGAGACTTCATCAGGGAAAAATTTGGAAATTTTGTTTTCTTGAAATGCTGGGAACCCTGACAGGGAAAACACAATAAAAAAAAAACACAACAACAACAACAACAACCACCCTCAAAACCCCTTATCAATCACCGTTACATGCTATTTTAAAATTAGTCCCACAAAAATCATATCAAACCTGTTCTCTCTTTCAACAACACACATCATCCAGTTCCTATTGTAAAATCTGTTCTCGTACAACACATCATTTTTTGCTGCGGTTCAAGTCATCAACAGTTTCTCACTATTACTCGTCCATCTCAAAACCCTTTCACCACACTCATTCTAATGGTTTTCCAAACTACAAACATCCACACACACACACACACACACCCACCACACACACACATTCACACACACATCACACACCAACCACACATACACACACACACACACCACACACACACACACACACACACACACACACACACAGCGTGCTAGTGGACGAGAGGACACTTGGTTAGGTGCATGATACACACACACAGCACACACACACAAGCTAAAAAGACGCTATTGCCTTTCTAAGATTATAGTCTTGACATAACAAATAACACCAAATAAATTCAAAATTACACATGTTCATTATTCATATCAAAATGAGATTACATTTAAAAGCACTAGCCAATTCAATGCACACTATATAAAAAACACTACACAAAAAGTAAGGTTCCCCTTTATTCAAGTACGCTAAACTTTTAAAGCGAAGGCAATTTTAGAGCAAAAATAATTTAACATGGGTGTTATCTGACAAGCTCATTGACTAAGATTCGTATGAAAAATGGCGACTGATCCGTTCATGTCATGCATGAGTGAAGGCATGCTCTAAAGGCAAAAAATGTCACTTTTCAAAAGAGTCTGAGTCGTCTCTTATGGCAAAATAATGGTAAATAAGGCAGTTTTGCTTATTTATAAAATGGTTCACTCACCACGACATGGTTTTACAAACTCTCATATTCGTACAACATGTTAAGATACATTGTTGATGAAAATATCGATTTCATTTTCATAAATTAATGGATTTTTACGCAAATTGTCAAGAATTCCAGGAAGGACCGGACATTTTTAAATTGAGCTACCACTTTGGGCGTAAAATATGCAAAAGTGTCATGGGAGCTGTAAGGGGGTAAAACGATAAGATGATTAACATCCCAATAGCCCTTAATCATTCACACAAGAAACAGAATTGGTCAAAATCCTGCATCAGAAAGTCCCCAAAATGACCAACTTGTCGACTTTGCAAAAGTGAACTTTTTACCTTTAATATGTGGCTCTCCATGTAATGCATGATTCGACGGATTCGATCACATTTCAACACAGAAGGTTAGCGCGAACTGAGTAGCATGAAATACTCCTTGCAAATTATTTTGCTCAAAGTTATTTCGTTAAAAGATAAGCGTATTTTGAATAAAGGGGGAACTTTGCTTTTTTGTGTAACAAAGTGTTTAGATAAATACCGACTGTGCTTGGTCCACATGAACGGCACATAGAGATTGATGCCTAGTATCATGTCTAAAATGTATGTGTGTTGTTTTCGTGATACATGAAAGGTATTTCTATTGAAGTTGCTTTCGGCGTTTTGATTTAGTAACAAGATTAGTGTAAATATAGAAATAAAGTCTTAAAGACATTAACGTTGATAAGATATGACCACATTCCATAACTTGTTTCGTCCTGATCAAATATGTTGAATCATCAATCACATTAGATTTAATGGCTTGATCGAGTGATTGTTCAGATAGGTCTATCGAACAAACTGTACGGTTGGGAGTGGTCCTATTATAACTTTAAAAAGGGAAGGGAATTTTAACAGTTTAAAATGTTGCCTAACCTTATAGATACAGAGGCGTCGAGTCGGAGTGAGGGGGCGGCCAGGGAGGGGGGGGGGGTGATAGCCCACCTAGCCCAATGAAAATCATTGGGGGGGGGGCAAACATAATGCGATTGTTCCCGCAATAATTTTGACAACTTGAGAAAAATCGATAATGATGCAATGCAAATAATAGTTTTAAAAAGCATTGGAGAAGCAATATAACATCATTAAAACATGTAAATTGTGCAAATTTTCGGCGCGCTTCGTGGCGCAAAAATCTGTATTACAGCATCGGGCGCGGCAAAAATTTTGGACATTTTTTTCAGCTCTTGCTCCCCCCCCCCCCAATGCCGAAACACTGGATCGAGCGCTCCTCAGCATAGATAGCGAGATATTATGTGTATTTAAAAAAAAAAGGATATTGCAGCCACGCGAAGGAAAACCACGGGTATACACTCATGCTCTATAATTATGGAATATGTTAGAAACATTTTAGATGTTGCCATTCTTTCCGTGAACGGTACATCTGAGATTAATATTTGCTCACCACCCGGTGAAACACACATTATAATCTAAGAATTTCAGGGAGATGCTTGAGTCATTTTGTACGTCCCGACTCTCCACTAAAACCTGTGTTTATATAATGGCGGTAATTGTTGTTGGTGTTGAGTCACGAGCAAATGTGGTACGCACCGCGTTATTAACTTGTAACAGACAATTCTGATGTAATCACTAATGATAAGTGACATTAGAATACAAATGTATTCAGTTTTGTTAGGGGTTTTTTTTATTACTGTTAATTTAAAATATTTTCATGATTTTCGGTGATTAACAAGAAATATATAATTTGTTATTGCGCTAAACGTATTTTAGTTTTTAATTAGTCATCTCAGATAATCCAAAATTGTCTTGGAAAATTTTGGACGATATGAGGAGAAAAAGAACTTAAGTATCAACAAGAATATCGCATAATTATGAGCATCGAGTGTAGTATACATTATAGAACGAAGATTGCAACTCTGTAATCAGTGGGTTACACGCCCGAGTTGGTCATTCTAATAATCGACGTCTTTGCTGTTTCGTGATAAATTTGGATAATTTTGAAGTGAAATTCCTGTGATTGTGTTTCGTATTAAAACCTGAACAGCTGCAAAGTAAACTTTTATAGAGCGAGACATTTTCGCCCATCATAGCGTACTCAATTAGCTTCATATTAATTTGTATGATAAGTACTATTCTCCTCCCGTGTCCTCTTACTCTCTCTCTCCTCTTTCTATCAACCCGGTGTTGCCCCCTCCCCATCCTTCTACGGCATCTCAGCGCCGTCTTGCGATGGTATGTACGTATGATCTTGGCTGCTTTGACAGCAGGTCTCCTGCCACCATCGCACGCCGGACTCCCCCGAGGATAACGGCATCAACGTTCGCTCTCGCACACCGACAAAATCGCGGACAAAATGCGGATATGCTGGATCGGAAGTTTCTCCAGCCATCCAGTCCCTCCCATTTTTCTGCCTCACGAGATACCAAGTTCCTTATTCTGGATTCACGCGATAGCATGTCGGTGACGATTGGATCAACAACATGACGAATGGCATTCTAATTGATACGGTAATTTGTAATGTTTAATGATAATAAATCGGATGATTTTTGTGGCATAAGGACCTTTTTTTTTTTGAAGTAACATTATTATAGAAAATAAACGTGGCACAGTATAGTTAAACATACACATCCAGGTACATGACCGTAAGATTGCTCAGTTCATTGTATATTTTTAGGAGTAAAAACACAACTGGCTGAAAAGAATACGGAAGTTATATATTGCTAGTTCATTTCATCCTATTTCTTATACTACTCCTATTTCTGGTTATCATAAACATGCTGCAAATGCAACAAAGGATGTAAAAGACAAAAACGTACAAGGCAAATGCAATTCCTTATCAGGAAGTCATAGCGGATTTTGCTTCTTCCGTTTTCATTGTTTCTCATTTTTTGCTTTTCTTTTCTCTTCCTTTTTTCTCACCATCCCTTCCGCTTTCATCTTTTATCTTTCTTTCTTTTGTTTTTGTTTTTCTTCCTTTCTTCCTTTCGTCGTATTTCCATCCATGAAACTTCTTTTCTTTTTCTTTTCTTTCCTTTCCATGTTTCTTTCTTATTCGTTTCTGCTACTTTTTCCTTTCTTCCTTCGCCTCTCCTTATTAAATTTCGTCTTTCCTGTCTTTCTTACATTCTCCCGTCCCACTGTATTCCTTTTGTTCAAATTTTCTCACTTCATATTTTGAAATCAATCCTCTTAACAATTAATAATTCTTGTTCTTTCATTTTTCTTCTTTAATCTTCTTTTCCCTCTGTATTATATTCTTTTGCTTTCTTCGTCCTTCGTTTCATTTATCTTCCTAAGTTTTCTTTTCTATCTTATCTTTCCCTTCTCCCTTCCTTCTTTATTTCTTATCGGTTCATTTTTATCCATTTTTTGAACAATAATTCTTTAGCAATTCTTTCTTTCATTTTCTTCTTCTTTTTGCTAATGTCCGTTACTTTTTCATTCCCTTCATTTCATTTTTTTCCTTTTCTTCTTTTCCTGTCTTTCTTCCCTTCTCCTTTCCATTCTTTATTCATCATGCTCATTTTTCATATCATATTCCAAGAATGGTGGTTTTTAACAATTTCAAGTCAGTATATTTTTTCCTTTAGAGTTTTCCTTTGCCTTTTTCTTCTTTCTGTACCGTTTCTTTTCTTATCTCGCCATTCTTTTTGCTTTGTTCTCTTCCCCTTTCTTTCTCGTCTTTCCTTCGCCTTCTCCTTCTCTCTTCTTCGTCATATCATAATTTGAGCATAATCCTTCATTTTTTAACCCGTTTCCCTCGCAGCTGACGATGAAAACGTCATCATGTCAGCTGGAGTCGCGCAGGCGGCATCCGCGGTTACACAAGAGTCGGGCCAAACCCGCCGGTTGTTGGTCGGTCCTCGCGAAACTCATCGAGTCGCTGAACGCTGCTACAAAACAACAAACGGGGCGTGGTCGTAATCGCAGCATGCACATCATCGCCACAGCCTCCGGCGCCCACACGGGGGAATACGCCGGGGGGCTTGCCCGAGAAGATTGGTAGAATTTCAGGTGACGAGGAACGAACACAACTACACAGACAAAACATGGGTGTTAAACTTCGCACGTTGGTGTTGCCCCACGTGTCACCGGCTATTATGGCCCGAAATTAATACACCCATAGGGATATATCAAACCACAAACAAAAAGGCATGGGGCGCATATCCAGGGGGGGGGGACAGGGGGACATGTCCCCCCCCCCCCGATTTTTGAAGGTGGGGGACTACAATATCAAAGTCCCCGCCCCGCCCCGCATTTGGTGAAGAAACAAATTCGTCCCCAATATTTGCCTACCCCCCCCCCCCGCTGAGCCGAGTTGTGGAGAAAAAAAATTTCGTCACTACCCCGACCCCCCCACCCCCCCCCCCTCACCAAACCGCTGAGCGAGTTTTTCGGCGCTGGCGTGACCGAAAAAAAAATTAACCACTGGGATTTTGGGCGCGGAACCTGTGATGTCCCCCCCGATATAATCAAATGGATTTGCGCCACTGACTCAAAGAGCCATAACAACACAACATATAACACCAAAGTTGGTTCAAACATGAAGAACATTATACACCATGTTGTAGTACATGATCTTTATTAGGCAATGCCACAGGTTTTAATCTAACACCGCAATTCTTTCAGTACTACGTAAAAACCTTACTGGAAAATTAATGCAGGACTTGAAACACATTGTTAATGTGCTTGAGAAGCAGGTTTTCTGTAGAGTGTGAGTATCGGGGGGGGGGTAGCAGGGGCGGTGGCGAAATCAATGCCCGAAAAAATTGCTCGGCCCAAATAGGTGCTAACAAAAACAAAAAAACATTTTTTGGCCTGGCCCTAGTCCAAAACAACCTTCTTCCCGGCCGCAACGGCCAAAATAGCAAGATAAAATAGGGGCGAAATTTACGAAAAACAGTCATATCCCCCCCCCCAATTTACTTTGGAAACAATTAATCTCCCACAGAACTATCGACTCACATTTCCGCACCTCCCCCTGTGGCGCATCAGACACAACCTGGGGGTAAGTACGTGTATCACACTACACGACCACAATCACATGACTTGAATAAATAATGAAATCAATTTCACTATCATGAGCCGGTGGAAATCCCGTAACAATATTTCATTGAAAAAAAAAATAGGCTCCTTCATCAATCTTCAAGTCACTACATCTACAGATACCTATAAAGCAACTTACATCGAAAAATATATTTGTATAAGCTCTAAATGCTCACTATAATATTTTTTATCGGATGTAGGGTAATGGATGAGCATCACACGTGCGGAATTTGCGGAGACATTGACACTCGTGTAGACTGGATAGATCGCATCTATCTTCGTCGACGCGATCAAGCGGGACGGTGAGATCATATTGGGAGGAGGAAGCCGGTCTTATGGACGAGGTAGATACTTTTTACACTTATTATTTCTCTCTGTACAATAGGAGTCGAATTAGGAGTGATTTTTGAATTAATTTGTTGTTACACTCGACTATTGATGAGATGATTTTGGTAGGGTCGAATTTCTCTCGTTATGAACAATGATAATATGAATTATTGTGATGAAGATGTCAAGACGTAATTTTTCGAATGTATCGGAGAGCTGTGTTGCCATGCATGGTAGCAGCATATTATGGCAAGAAATCAGAAGAAAATTTATTGTGGATTGAACTAATTCCTCAGTTTTTGAGGGCCATGTTTCGTGAACGTTGGCCACACAAATTCGTTTTTTTCTGGCTGAAGATGTGGCAGGACACAATTTTTGATGTATGTGTTGGGAGAGCGCGCTGTCATAGTAACGGCGCATAAAGCGTCCTAATGAATTGGGTGGGGAGTATCAATCACCTTTGGTGATATTCACAGTTTTATCTCTCTCCGTCGCCTCACCTCTCACCTCCCTCTCTCCTCTCGCTCTCCTCTCCTCGTCATAGCTTGGGCCATCAAGATTTCTACCCGAACGAGGTAATGGACATGCCCGGTTGTTTCTTTCCTTTCCCCAGCCTGCGATCACATGCGAGTCATAAGATTACTACATCGAAAGCATCCTCGTCGTCGTGTGCTCGTTTTCTTCTAACTGAAGACGTGCAACGAACGTGGGACGATTACGAAGGATGGGAAAATGCAGCGAATGCACTAACTCCGGTGCCCTCGGATGGGGTACGGGCCGACTTGAGTGACGGGCAAGGGCGTGTTTAATCTGGAAACCACACTCCAAAAGCCCTTATTGTCAGGCTGAGATAGTTTGTCAATGATGTACTTGTTTAATGCAAGGGGAATGAACCCAGGCATCTATGTCAACACAGTGCGTATTCAAAACAAAAACCAGGACAGTTTTGAAAAGTCTATCAAAATTTTGTTTCAAAATTATGATGTCTTATATTTTGATGTTAATAGAGTGGCTCTTGAAGTCTTATCTTTCAAATGCCATTAAAAAAAAATAAGTTTCGTTCATGCTTGAGCGAACACGTGAACGTTTTGTCGGGGGTTCAAAAAAGACTTGGCGCCAAAATGGCAGATATGAGAGAATATGACATCAGAGCTTCTTGCTTAATCAGCAGATTTCGCTTTTAACCTTTTCATTATCTTTGTCATTATTTTCGATTATGCTCTCAAAAATTCATTTACAAAGCACTGGTGAACTGATGTCTTGGGCCATGTTGCTGTCATGTACCTTTGTGCAAGGGGACATTGATTTCCTTGAACATATTAATTGTGTACTTGAAAGGAACAATATTAATTCTTACAGAAGGATTCACGTTTTTCAAAGGCACCATTAATTTGTTGCTCAGCAATGAAAGGATTTGAATAAATGTAGCAGCTCTCCCATTCATAATCAATCCCTTACTTTGGTTAACAAAAATGTTTTTTTTTTCATTTACGCAAGCACCGGGTGAACCTGAGGTCTTGCCATGTTGCTGTCATCGTACCTTGGTGCCAAGGGAATTGATTCCTTGAACATTTAATTGTGTGCTTGAAAGGACAATATTAATTCTTACAAGGCAAGGGATTTCATGTCTTTCAAAGGCACTCATAACCTTTGTTGCACACTAATGAAAGATTTTGAATAAATTAAAACTCTCCCATATAATGCAAATCCCCTTACTTGGGGTGACAAAAAAAGTTTTTTTTTTTTTTAATATGAAGGAATATTCAATACTAAAAGATAACATATTAAAATGAAGAAAAAAACAATTCACGTAAATAAATAGCTTTGTAAAATGAATTTTGAAAGCATAATTCGAAATAATGGCAAAGATAAGTGGAAAGGTTAAGAGGAAGTTTGCTGATATAGCACGAAAGTTGATGACATAATTTCTCATTTTCTGCGCATTTTGGCGGCAACCTTTTTTTTGAACCCCGACAAAAATGTTCCGGTGTTCGCTCAAGCATGAACGAAACGTATTTTTTTAATGGCAAATTTGAAGATAAGAATT
>JZLH01S0620827.1:0-17044 GCA_001188425.1 Eucidaris tribuloides | reverse complement strand
TTGAATGGACAAATAAACACTCCAGAAGACATAAAACCAGAATTTCAAGATGCCACAGGCAAGATATTGTATGGATGAACATCAATTATGACTTATGCATCACAGATTTTCACTCTTTTAAAGCTCTTAAGGATTGTGTTGAAGTACAAATTTTGCAGGGCCGCATGTTTTTGATCTTATCAGAGACACTTATATCATGGACGATCATGTAGGTCATATTTTCAAAACTGTGATCATTGTCAAATGATAATACATACCTAAATATTCCATGTTATTGATGATAGTCCTGGACAAGGTCACCTTCATGATGGCTTCACCGTGACCGGTAGTTGAGACAGCACCAAAAGAATTATCACAATATGCACCACTTCCTAGATAAACAGGAAAAGGGAAGATCAAGATAAACTTGGCACTGTCTGGAAGGAGATGAGGAAAAGAATTCCTTTTAAAAGCTGTAAGACAAGTTGTATTTCTATGAAGAGACAGAAAAAAATATGATTTTATAAAAAATTGTATGAAAATGTATAAAAAAAAATCGACACAAATGAAACTTAAGGATGATACAAAATCAATGAAAAACAAGCTAGAGTCCAGAAGGCCTATTTAGTGTTGTTTTGTCTAAATACTCATAACTACAAATGCAATGATATGAAATTCAACTGTACTTTTATTGATCGAAAAGTATTGATTAAATTTACCAAATATAAAATAGAACCACTTTTGATAATACATAATACTGAGAAAAGGGACTGCCTTGCATACATAACAATTCTTTTTTTTGCCTGTTTATGAGGTCTCCACGTACAACAACAGGTCTACTCATTGAGATTATCATTGCAACTGTTGGTAAAATCTTATATTAGCACTCCACCAGATGCAAAGATACACAGATTCAGCTTTCAAGAGGTTAAAAAAATTCCAGAATTATAGTAGATTGCTTCGAATAGATGCTAAATGATTACAGACAGGCTAACATTGTAGAGCTTCAAATTAAAAAAAATTCAAACTTTATTATCTGAGCTACATAGTAGCGTTTGAATGGACACATAAACACCCTAGAATACAAAAGTTTGGAAATTTATGGTGCCACTGGCAAGATATGAATGAATAAACAATTGGTACTCAGGCCAAGTACAAAATAGCCTAGATCTACATACAGTAAGTCTATGGGAGGAAATGGGCAGGTGAATCCAGTCAACTTACCATTTTCACTTTTTTAAAGCACTAAATGATCATTTTGTCATACAATTTTTTCAAGGCTTCATTTTTAGACCTTATCAAAGACACTGGTAACATGGGGAATCGTGTGGCTCAGGTTGTAGCACACATTTTTTAAAAACTGTGGTCATTGTTAGCCTGTGGCTTTAACAATTCTTACACTGACTAAAATTGGCAAAAATGCATCATTCTTTACGAGCAAATCCTCCATTTGTTTTGAACACAAAATGTAACTTAATTTTAATTTTCTCCGAGGATACATTTTCTCCACCTCTGTACTCAGTTTACATGATTTCCCATGTGAAGCAAGGGTGTCTGTGCGTAAACATTCAAGAGAATGAAAATTTGGTTTATTTTGTTGACAAAACAAATGAAAGGCTGCATACAGAGAATGGCATAGTGTTGCCAGTTTTGTAATGATCTTTGGAATTTCAAATATTCATATCTTCATTCTTATTGGTCCGATTTTTCAAACTTTTTTTAATGTGTTTCCCTGTTTTTATTTTCTGCTTCTGTTCAAAGCAACTAGATACAAACCTGGAATTCCCCTTTAATCAATTGCCACTGAGATTCTGAAAATCCCAAAGGTAACACAGGGCACATCCGGTTTCCATAGCAACAGGTTAATTTAAAGGCATCGTATAATAATGTTTCCAGTTTAAAGAATCTGAGCTACATGATTCCCCATGCAACCAGCGTCTTTGATACGGTCTAAAAATGAAGCCCTGAAAAAAGTACAGTACAAAATTATCATTAAGTGCTTTAAAAAAAAGTAAAAATCATTGAGAGACCATTCCAGTTTTCCCCCATAGACTCTTGTGTTGCAGAATTTTCACCGGCCAAAAATAATTCATGTGCCAATTTTTATCTGTGCATATTTTACAAGTGACAGCATACATCTCTAAACTTTTGCATTCTAGGGTGTTTATTTTGTCCATTCAGACACAATCAGATATATCAAAGAGCAAAGTTTGAAAATTTTTAAAACGGGTCTTCCACAATGTTATATAGTGTCTTTAACTTACCAATAATTGGGCTGTCTCCAACCCTGCCCACTTTCTTTGCCGTTATTCCCCCGGTTGAGGTTGCACATGCCACGTTACCAAACTTGTCGACTGCTACTGCACCAACTGTGTCATGCCCATCTTCCTCTCTGTTATAGTAAACAAATAACGAGAAAAATAAAGAAATACAAACTTACATACATTAATACGTAATAATATTTTTCAGGGTTGGGAAAAAATCACGATTTTTTTGAACGGGGTGATTTAAATCACGATTTAAATCATGATTTAAATCGTGATTTAAATCAATAAATCAATTTATTTGATTTAAATCACTGATTTTGTCAAAAAAATCGTGATTTAAATCACCACCGATTTAAATTCGCCAACCCTGATATTTTTTTCCCAAAAAAATCCTGTTGTATAAATATGGTGGAAAATATTTGTGATCTGTACTTGTCAAACCATTTTATTTGTTTCTTGGCTTATGTTTACTTTCCCAATTCTTAAGAAATAGAGGATCATAAAAACTGTCCCCGTAAGTCAAGTAAAAGTCTGGATGATGCAGATTATCACAATAACTCAAATGAATTACCTGTGGCAAGGACAGCGCCAGGGGCATGACAGGGGATGGGTTTACCCCCCCCCCCCCGGAAACTTTACAAAATACAGAAAATCACAGTGTTTTTGCAGTATAATTCATGGCATTTTGCATTTATATTGAGTAAACTCACTTTTACAAGGCAAACAAAATTATTTTGCAAATTTTATACTCATTATTTCCAGTGTGTCTTCTTTCATGAGGTTTCTTAAAGACAGAGTAAGGGATTTGCACGTCAGAAAACGGTAAAATGAATGAAACCAGCTCAAATCGTTCACAATGTGAAGATTAATATAAATAAACACCTGTCATAGAACCTTTGGGTAGAATACGCAGTTTTGGTGAAAATCTGGACAATTAACTTCAAAATTTACAGTGACGTCGACATGCACGGGCTGTTCCAGAATTGTCCGATCAGCTGTTAGCCGAAGGTTGCGCGGAGTTTAGACGTTTAACCAATCAGTGTGCTCCACTGGTCTTGCGACGGTACACATAACCGCGATTCGCAATTTGAGCAAAATTTAAACTCACGGAAAGAGCAACATTCTGGTAACATGTCGTTATTAGTTTTTCTCATAAAACAACAAATTCATGACGTATGGATCTCATACTTTCAACACACCATTTGTAAGTACTAAACTACCATTTGGTATTGATAATGCAGGGAAGTAATGGACTTGCAAATCCCTGACACAATCTTTAAGCTATCAATTTAATACACAGGGATAACAGGATTAATCTCATAGGTAACAAATTAAAACAGAAATGTATTCCCTCAGAAACACCTTAACTCATGTCTCTCACCTGGTTTGGAAAAACGTGCCAACAGCTTTCTTGAATTTCCGATACTCTTCCCACTTCTTCCTCGCTGCTTCTGTCACCAGTTGTGATGTAGGAACTTCTTTGATGCCCATCTCTTGGGCAAATTTGTTGCTGCCCCTTCCAACAATCAGATGATGGTCTGTCTAAGTAGAATTAAGGAACAATATGGTTGTTAAGCTCAGTTCCACAATACCCTTCATGTAATTACACCTGCTAGTTGAAAGAAATGAAAACAACTGACTACAGAAAGCTTAAAGTGATAGGCTAACATTGTGGAGCTTCAATTTAAAAAATTGTCAAACTTTGATATCTGAGCTACACAGTAGTGTTCAAATGGACAAATAAACACCCTAGAATACAAAAGTTTGGAAAGTTACACTGCCAATGGCAAGTTATACATGAATAAACAATAAAACTCGGGGCGAGTTTTATTAACCTAGGTGTACACACAGTAAGTCTATGGGAGGAAATGGGCAAGTGAATCTGTTCAACTTTTTTAAAGCAATAATTCATTTTGAAATACATTTTTTCATGGCTTGCATTTTAGGCTGATCAGACACTGTAGCATGCGGAATAATGCAGTCTATTTTATTTAACTGTGGTAAAATGTTAGCATTACCTTTAAAACTTTCTTGGGCGAGTTAGTTATGAGGTTATGGGATGGTTATGATCTCGGATATAAGCTGATGATCATGACCGTATCATGTAGGCATTTACATTAATTGAATGCAACAATAAATAAGACATGCACTTTATCCTAAAATAGCCTGGGGGGGGGGGGAGACCCTTCTTTTTTTTAAATCTGACATACCGTTACGACACTGTGCAACTTTTCGTACATGCACGTCGGTCTCAAAACTGTTGAAAAACTTGATTTTGAACATAAAATCAATGCAAATTGTGTTTTAAATTAGTTAATATTAATAAGGATCTTATCTCTTTAATTGGCTGCAATTTATCTACTTTATTATAATTATAATTCACAAAGTGTCTGCGAAAAATTTTGCACAAAAAAACGATAAAAACAAAAGGTCAAAAAACAAAGGAATATATAAGAAATTTATGTAATGATAAAACTCATAAGAAAGAAATTCTGACATGGCAATATTTTTGGTAAATAATTGTTAGAAATGTCTAATATTATTTTCACCAAAAATTTGCATTCTATGAGCTATTCAAGGTGAGTTATGGTGAAGATATGATTTTACGCATAAATATGCATAATTATTTAACAATAGAAAATATTTATTGCTTAAAGGCACTATATAACAATGTTTCCAGTTTAAAAAAATCTGAGCTACATGATTCCCCATGCTACTAAGTGTCTTTGACACAGTCTAAAAATGAAGACCTGAAAAAATAGCAGTGGAAAACAATCATTAAGTGCTTTAAAAAAGTGAAAATCATTGAGAGACCATTCCAGCTTTTCTCCATAGAGTGCTGTGTTGCAGAATTTCCTATCGCCCGATATAAAATTAATGTGGCAATTTGTATCTGCACATATTGTACTAGTGACAGCATAACTGTCCAAACTTTTGTGTTCTAGGGTGTTTATTTGTCCATTCAAACCTGTCGGATATGGCAGATAGCAAAGTTCGACAATTTTTTAAACGGGTCTTCCACAGTGTTATATAGTGTCTTTAAGAATCTAACTACATCTTGCAGATTACATCCGGCTCTATGCACATGCAAATTGTCACAGCGATCACACGATTCATAGCTTTGGCTTATGACTGTCACAAGCAGCAAACCAGGATGTGACTATAGGAAACAAAGTTTTAGGGTGATGGTTTTGTCTAAATAAAACAACCCACTATGCAAATATATTAGCTATAGTCTTGGTGAATTAAATCAATGATGTAAATTACAATTTACAAGAACAATCTAATTTTGAATACAATTCAAATTTGAATGGCCAGTTGAAAACAACCAGGAATTTAATTTCACCTCATATCCCACACTTTCTGACCTAATTATGATCTTTCTCTCTCCTCTGACCCACATGTTTTGATTCCCACCTTTTCCATCACCATTCTGGCTAGCTTGACTGGGTTCTTGATGTTCTGCACACCAGCAACGGCTCCTGACCTCAACTCCTTGCCCTCCATGATAATGGCATCCATTTCAACTTCACCATCATAGTTCAGAACAGATCCAGTTCCTACAAAAACAAAAGGAAAAAACAACAACATTAAAATGGGTTTTACGAGATTCCATAAATCCCAATGTGCTCAGCAAATTTTTTCCTGCACTATGAGAGATAACTCAAGACATAATTGGGCAATTCCACGGTAACGGAATTACAATTCAGAGCAATTTTGCTCCTTATTTTTTTAGTATGGATTTAATATGTGGTCTAGATATTTATCAATGCTTTAATATGTTCTGGAGATACACATGCTACCATACAGAAACAAGATTTGTGAAATATTACATACATGGAAAATGTCAGCAGGTGTGGAACTTCGATAACGGAATTACGGCACAAAATGGACCTATTTTTTAACCTTCAACTTTCAAATGAGTTCCTCTGAAATTTAAAATATATTTCGAATTGATTGTACTAAATCTTCATCACCTGTTGTGTCTACTATATGCACGTAACATTTTTTTCTAGTGTAAGTTACCAGAATACTCCACAATCAACGGTGTTTTCAAAAAAGGTAGCGGTAACGGAATTACGAAAATGGTAACGGAATTACGCCTTCTGAAATTTTTATGAAGAAAACACAGTTTTTGAACACCAGATATGCCGAAATGCATCCAAAATAATATTTCAATGTGTAAACACTTATTACAACCAAAATACATGTACAACATACACTAATGCTGAATTATAAACTGAACTATCAAACACATAATTAGCCAGTTTACTTGGTTAACGCAATGTGAAATTTCTACCAAATTAATTGTAAGTGTCACCTAAATTAATGTTGGTTTTTCTTTACACAGTCTTTGCTGTCAATCAACCTATTACTCTAGAGCTAAAATCAATGGTCACACATTCTCCTTCATGTGACAGAAATGTACTTTATTAGCACAGTAACGGAATTACATAACTGGGCTGCGTGTTCACTTAACTATAAACATTGCAAATTACAGTATTCATCCAGTTGAAATCTATGAAAATGAAAAATATGATACATGTCACAATATAAAAAGTACCCTTTTTCAATATAATGAACAATCGTAGGCCTATGCAATTTCTGTATTAAAAAAAATTGAACTTCAGGTACTGTAGTATAACGGAGCAGAATTCTATTCAACAGTACTCCAGGTAAACAATATTATTTTTGTTAAGATTGTTTTTAGGTCAGAAAGAACTTTGCTTCTTAGGGATACATGTAATAGCAAGTGGTTGAAATATAGGACAGTGATTTTCCATTTCACGAAAAGGCCTTTTTGCTTTCAACAAATCTGAAATTCTGTTACAACTTGCCCCCAAAATGGAAATTTTGTTTTGTCATAGACTTGTACAAAAAAGTGACAATTCTGTTTAAAAAGAACTTGATACAAACATTATGTACATTGTTTTGGTGCAGTTTGTGTGTTATTTTTCCCGCTTTTTCTAATATCTATAGTAATTTCATATTTTCTGTCAAAAAGTGAATATTTAGAGAAAAGAGAGGTTTTCTGTAATTTTCAGTTATATAAACTCACTTTCCATTTCAAGTGGTCATTTCCATGAATTCTGTCCATTTTCTGTTATCGCAAAAAATCACTGTCCGGGATAAAACCCAATGTGTGTAGTTGTGTACATCATTAGATGTCCAAGTTCATATAACAATCCTAAACTTCACGACTAACAAAACAATTAATATTGTACACTAAAATAGAAAGCACTACGAAGTTAAAAAGCCAGCAAAAATCTTCGAACTTAATTAAGCATGTTAGATTATCACTTAGATCTTACATGTCACATGACAAACTACTTGTAATATTCATTTGAATGAGAATATTCATTTGAATGAGAGTGTACATGTATCTCATCTCTCCATTTTTGGCCCTTTGAGGATTTTGATGATATGAGACCTGGAAATAGTCATAGTGTCAATGTAATCTAATTCACTACTTCAGTGAAGTCATTTGTTTCGAGAATTTGAGACTATCTTCAGCATTTACCGCTTGCCCTTCCAGCCAGGAGATATACACTTCAGCTGGTGTATACATTGGTATATGTTTCAACCAGTTTGGTTCTTGAGTCATTTTTTTACTTCTCCCAATCATGCCAATGCCCTTTAAAGGCTGACATTCTCAAATATTAACTTTCAGGCTTCACGAGAGAGTACATGTAATTCCGTTACCATGTAATTCCGTTACCAATGTTTTCATCTATAGGAAAGGGTTTAAATATTGATTAATGTGGTGTTTGGGGTTTTAAGGAATCGAATGAAGGCAGAGAATTTACAATTACACAATAATTCAGCAAACCATTAGATCCTGACTAAAACTTTTTTCAAAATTTTGGTAACGGAATTACGCAGAAATCAGAGCAAATTTGGTCACATTGTTCCATAAATACTAGATCCAGCTGCAGTACCTTATTTACAACATAGAATTGTGATTCATTTACCTGCATAAATGCATAAAATACATGGGAATAAGTTTAGGGATAAGTGTTGTATTGATATTTGATTAAATTAGGCCATGTTTTCAATTCTCAAGCTTACAAAATCCCCGAAGTTCCAACATGGATTTCAGAAAAACTATTTAAGTTATGCTCAAACAGTTTTCTGTTCACTAAAATATAGGATGTTGTCTACCTAAAACATATACTTTCTTTGTATTTGACAAACTTTCAAATTTCTCATTTTTACCTCTTCTCATACGGAATTGCCCAATTATTCTAGTACAGGTAGTCCCAAACTACTTGTTCATTGAAATTCAGTTTCCAATGTTATTATGAATCACTGTTGATTGACTTACTGTAAATTATTGTCAGGATTGGTAGCAAATTATAAATGTCAAACAGATAAACCTTTCATGTAATGATTATAATGTAGATATATGCCTACTGGTTCCCTTGGAGCAATGAGAATATCTTTAGTAGTCTGAACAGTCAGTTACACCTTATTTTGTACAAACTGCATTTGTGGCTATTAGGACGAATGATATACTTTGAAAGATTTGTTCCCCTTTACAGAACTTTTCCAAATATTAAGATGACATGTACAGTACTATCAAATTACACAATTACAAAATGTGTAAGAACCCCTGTAGTGCATTTAAAAATACTACAACGTGTCCCAGAAAAAATGCCCCTCTCATAGACCATAGAATAATTACCAAAATCAAATTTTGTACTCAATCAAGTTTACATATTTAGAAAGTTCTGTGAAAATGTCAAAGGTCTTGCTTCATAGGTTTTGAATGCTCTTATAGTGCTTTCCAGCCCATTCCACATTTGATAAAAGGAAAGGAACATCACAGTCATATTACACCTTATTCGATCAAGCTTCACTTAAATTATCTCAACAACTGTTCATTTAATTTTTGAATGAAAACTAATCAACGTTCGATTCCACTGGTAGTGTTTGCTTTCACAGAGTGTGTTCCACTTCCACTTATGGTTTGTCCTTCCATGTCCAGACTTTAAACATTTATTGTTCTCCTGCACGTCCTTCCATCTGATTTGCATTCAGGTTGATGCATTGATGTAGCACTGAAAACTTGGAATGGACTGAAAAGTACATAATTGACTGTGTATTTAAAACAAATGAAGCGTGGCAAATTAAATTTGCACAAAGTTAAAAAAAATGAAATGGGCTTTCTAAATCTGAACACTACATACATGTATAGAAGGATACTTGATTTTGGATTTAAATTAGCAGTCTATCAGAGGAACATTTTGGGGGGACATGCTGTATACCAATGTTGTCTTCTGAGGTCTATGGGAACTTTTCAGTTTTGCACAGATTTGAAAGTTCAACATCTTTTGATGGTAACTGTGTACATACATTATGCAGAGCGGGATATCTCATGGCTTACTAACAAAAGCTCAGCTCAGTTCACCATTTAACGTTCATGTAGGCATCCAGGTCATAAGAACTGACTTAATTTCAACGTAGGACAAATAATTATTAAAGGCAAGGTTCATCCTGACATTAGGTTGGTTTTAATAAAAGCAGAACAATGAGAGAAACATATTAATGAAAGTTTGGCGAAAATCTACCAAGGAATAACAGAGTTATGAAGTTTCAAAGTTTTAAATTTATGACGTCACATGCGAGCAGCTCCCCATAATGTAATGTGATATAAATTCCATAAAAGTATTGTTTTTTCAGAAATTTGAAAATGATTTTACTTGTGCATTCAATATGTTATCAGAAACATTATTTCATACATGCATCTGTGAAAAAACCGCATTCAATTATCATGAACTATTAAAAAATTGAAATTTATGGAATTTATATTATGTGACATATGGGGAGCTGCTCGCATGTGACGTCACAAATATAAAACTTTGAATCTTCATAACTCTGTTATTCTTTGGTGGATTTTCGCCGAACTTTCATTAATATGTTTCTCTCATTGTTCTGCTTTCATTTAAACCAACTTGATATCAGGGTGAACCTTGCCTTTCAGTTCATGCTCTACCTGCATCAAAAGCCGGATTATCTTCCAGTATTACAACAGCCGCTTCAACTGCATCCAGAGCTGATCCCCCATCCATCAGAACCCTGTACCCCGCCCTAACGGCATCCTGCACACCATGGCAACTAGCCTCGGCCAAAGAGTCTGGTATGGCCCATGCCCCACCGTGGACAAGAATGGATGGACATATTGACGGAGAAGCAGACATCATATGTTTTGGGTCTTCTGTCAAAATACCTGAAATGAAATACATGCAAATCAATCAATCAATCAATGCCTGGCCACAACATGACATTTTGAAAAAAGGTTAACATTGTAATTTATTGATTAATATCACCATCTAGTGTGATTTCATCGTATTACAATAATTTATTTTATTTACTCCTTTGATCTGCCAGCCCCTTCTCCCAGGAAGTCAACATTTATATTCAAATTTCAAAATTTTGGCCAAGCTCATCTAATAGTTGTATGGTCAAGTAGTGGCATAACCAGGATGTTTGAAGGTGAGAGGTCTTCATCAGGTTTGAAAGAAGACTGATCAACGGTGCAAATCGACGCGACAAATGAGAAAAAGAAAAGAAAATGGTCACCTGGGGCCGATTTCACTAACGTCTGAAATTCATCGCAAACGGCGATATCCATCGCAAACAGCGATATCCATCGCTATTTGCGATGGATATCGAGTTGATCGATTTCACTAACATTTTGCGATGAATATATTCATCGCAAAATGTTAGTTTGCGATGAATATATTGCGAGTGCTAATGAGCACTCGCAATATATTCAAATCCATCGCAAAAGACAATATTCATCGCAATTCGCCATTTTGTATACAAGAGCAAGATACAATAAACGTTTTTCGCCTTTGTAATTCGACTATATTTTCATTTCAATCATGGCTGCAATGTTAAGATATATAGCGAACGCGAGGGCAATACAAAGAGAACGTATTTTTAGAGATCGCCTAAACCCCTTAGATAGTTACTCGGATAAGAGGATGCACAAATATTACAGATTCACAAGACAGGGGGTAATGTGTGTATTGGACATCTTAACGCCACACTTGGCAAACGACACAATGAGAAGCCATGCGGTTGACCCCCAAGTAAAAGTATTCATTGCCCTTCGCTACTATGCGACAGGAGACTTTTACTCCAGCACCTGTGTACATCATGGAGTTAGCGAAGCTACCGCGTGCCGAATTATTCACAAGGTAAGATTATATATATATAAATATATATATAAATATAAATATATATATATATTTATACCGTATGTAGCCCATATAAACACGGTGCAATATACTATTCTAATTCAAATGTAGCGTTCGTTTATCCCCTCACCCTTCCCCTCCCATCCCCTCCCCTCCCCATCCCCGAAAGGTACAAAGCTATAGGCCTACAGCTCTAACGGGTCATTTCCTCACGAGTTATATAACAGCAATACTGTTATCATTATTTTAGACTACATGTATTGTTTATCATCATCGTCCAGGCCAAGTAGTACATGTAATGTAGTTATATATTTTTTATAGTATGTTTGTGTGGGCATGTGGATGTATGTAAGGTGTTACGGCACAAATTGTCGCCGGTGACAACATGTGACGCAGCGACAATTTGTGCCGTCAGGTTTTGAACAAATCGGTGCAGATTTTCGCCGGCAACAATTGTGGCGCTCTTGCGGATTTGAATTGTTTGCCTCAATGACGACAATTTGTGCCACGAAAACAAAACCTAGCGGCACAAATTGTCGCCACTCACTAAACATGTGTAATGTCTGTATGTCTGTTCGTGTGTGTATCTGTGTGTGTCATTGTGATCTAGTGGTGTCTTATTTTGTGTGCACATCTGAATGTGTGTCTTTTTGTGTGTGCATGTGTGTCAGGTGTCTGTAGTGATATATGTCTGTGCTGTTAGTGTGTATCTTCGTGTTTGTATGTCTGTGTGTCTGTGTAACTCCCTGTGCCTGTATGCGTGTATTTGTCTGTGAGTTTCCCTTTGTGTCTGTGTGTGTCGTGCCTGTTTTTTGTGTCTGTATGTGTTTGGGCTTGTTTGTGTGTTTCTGTGTGTCTGTGTGTCTCTGTTGATCTGTGTTGGTAGTGGATGGGGTGTATGGGTTAACAAATACGTTCATTACGAGGGTGTAAATTTCTGTGTGTCTGTGTATACGTGTTTGTCGTATGTGGCTAATGTATGTGTGTCTCTGTATATGTTTCTGTGTGTTATATGTGTCTGTATGTGTGTGTGTGTTCGTCTTTACACATGTATGTGCATGTATGTGGGCGTCTCTGTGTATCTGCGTGTCAGCATGACCATGTGTGTTTGTTTGTGTGTATGCATGTGTGTGTTTTTCTTTCTGTTTGTGCGTGAGTTGGTAGTAGGTGTGGTGTGGGATAGTGAATGTACCGTGTGTATGGCCTTGTGTGTATGTATGTGCATGTGTGTGTGTGTTAGTGTGTGTGTCTGTTGTGGCTGGATGTGTCTGTGCATGTGTGTTGCTGCATTGCATTGCTTGAGTCTGTACGTGTATGTATGTGTCTGTGCATATGTATGTATGTGTGTTTGCATGTGTCTGTTTGTGTGTGTCTGTATGTGAACCTGTATTTTCATGTGCTTGTTTGTGTGTGTGTGTGTGTCTATATACCAGTTTGCGTCTTCATGTGTCTGTTTGTGTGAATGTGTCAGTCTGTATATGTCTGTGTATCTGTATTTGTTTTTGCTTGTCTGTGTGTGTCTTTATGCATCTGTTTGCGAGTCTGTATGTGTCTTTGCATTTGCCTGTGTGTCTGTGTGTCTGTATGCCTTTGTATTTGTGTATTTCTGTTCATGTGTGTCTTTGTGTGTCTATCTACGGGTCTCTGTGCTGGAAGTGAGTGTGGGTATATGGGTTTCCTTGAATACAGGGTGTGTGCATCTCAGTGTATGTATGTGTCTGTGCATCTGCATGTGTCTGTATGTTTGTCTTTGTACATATCTGTACATGTATGTGTGCGTCTCTGTATCTTCACACAGACACATTCATTAACACAAACACAAATATACACATAGAGAGACGTACACAGACTCTGAATATAAAACAGATACATACAGGCACACAAACAGATACACACAGGCACACAAAAACACAGACAAACATGCAGAAACGCATACAGATGCAAATACAGACGGATGCAAACAGAACTAGTGAATATTAAAACCCTATATTTAATTTTGAAATTCCCCCACCCCACTAATGAAAAAAAAATCAAATAATACAAACAGAATCAAAAGAATTAAGTCAATTAACATAAAGCAATACAATTTTGAATTGTCTGAAAGTTCTACTACTTCCCCTTTAAATAATTTTCAGAGATGTCTAGTTGTATTTTTTTTTTCTCAATTAATTAAATATATTTATCTATTTACCACAGGTAACTGATGTCATACTTGGACTTAAGGACCAATATGTTACATGGCCATCTGCTCAAGAGTTGAACAGTGTTCAGCAGGAATTCTATCGACTATCAAATTTCCCGGGGGTAGTGGGTGCAATAGATTGCACCCACGTCCGTTTGGATTGTTCACCACTTGGAGACCAAGAGTATGCCTACATCAACAGAAAAGGCTTTCACAGCCTGAACATCCAACTGATCTGTGATACACACTTCAGAATAAGGAATGTTGTAGCAAGATGGCCGGGATCCTGCCACGATAGCAGAATTCTTGAAAATTCTGCATTGTACCTTCCATTTGAAGAAGGTCATCTCCCCGGAATTCTGCTTGGAGATTCTGGATACCCGCAACGGAAGTGGCTCATGACTCCATATCGCCATCCTGATACACCTTCCCGTCGAAACTACAACGAGTAAGATTCCTCATTCCAATGACTCATTTCAATAAATCAAAAATCAATTATCAAACAATTAAAAGCATTGTTTGAAATGCAATGTCTTTAAATTATCTTTAAGAAGTTGTTCTTTGAAAATGTCATGAAATGAAAAGAATTACTTTCAATGAGTCAAAAGGATGAAAATTCAAACGGGTAGATATTGTTAACTTAGATTTCATGTCTGTAATGTTGATTCTTATAATACATGTAAATTAAAGATACAGGCTAACATTGTGGAGCTTCCAATAAAAAAAAATAGTCCAACTGTGATATCTGAGCTACAAAGTAGTCTTTAAATTGACAAATGAACACCCTAGAATTCATAAGTTTGAAAAGATATACTGCCACTGGTAAAGCAGGAAGGAAAGTGAATCCGGTCAGCTTGAGTACTCAGAGATTTTCACATTTTAAAGCACTAAATCATCATTTTAAAAGACATTTTTTATCAGGGCTTCATTTTCAGACCTTATCTACAACACGTAAGCATGGAGGATTATGTAGCTCACATATTTTTTTTTTGAATTGTGGTCTTTGTTAGCCTGTGGCTTTAACTGATTTGAAATAAACTCAAATGATCAGTCAATGTTTCAGACAAAAATCAATTTTACTTCAATACTCTTTAAGATTTATTAACATGAAACTAGAAGTACTTTCAAAGTCTTCTAATAAAAGACGGCAACTATAATAAATTATAAATTAATCAAATTTCATATATCTCTTAAAATATGTAAATAACTTTGTATATCTACTTACTTACATACTGGAAAAATAAATCTGATTACATTTATGTACAGATGTATCACATATTCCACCAGAAAATGCATATGCTATATATTACATATAAATTATTACAATTTCAAATATTTCTTTTGAAATAATGATAAATTTCATAAATATACTTTATCTACTTAATTGCTAGAAATAATTAATATATTGGTAAATTTTATCAAATAGTATTCATTCTTCACATTTTACATGTTCATTTTAAAAACAAACATACATAAACTTCTGTAACTCTGACACAGTCATAGTTACGCTAATAGCTCTTCTGAAATAATTTTGTCAGTGAAGATATATAATAGTACTTACTACATAGTTCTGAAATTAAAGACGAGTAAATTTATAGTCCTTTTGCGTACATTATGTCTGAAATATAAAGGATTTTAAATTTCAAAACACTGCGTGATAAATGTGTATAATTTAATTGAAGAGGTTATCATGGTGTCAAAGTGAAACTAAAGATGTATCACAAAATATAACCTTTCACTTATATCCACTGTACTAGTACTTCATTAAAGACAGAGTAAGGGATTTGCATGTCAGAAAATGATAAAATGAATGAAATCTGCTCAAATCATTCACAATGTGAAGATAAGCATAAATAACCACCTGTCATAGAACCTTTGGGTAGAATACATACAGTGTAGTTTTGGTGAAAATCTGGACAATTAAACTTCAAAATTTACAGGGACGTTGACGTGTACTGGCCATTCTGAAATTGTCCAATCAGCCATTAGCCGAAGGTTGCGCGAAGCTTAGCTGTTTAACCAATCATTGTCTCTGTTGGTCTTGCGACATTGAGCAAAATCAAAACTTGCGGAAAGAACAATATTCTGGTTACACATCATTATTAGTTTTTCTCATAAAACAACAAATTCATGGATCTCAAACTTTCAACACACCATTAGTAAGTACTAAGCTACCGTTTGGTATCGATAATGAAGGGAAGTAATGGACTTGCAAATCCCTGACACAATCTTAAAATAAAATCGAATATTGAGTAAGTGGTTCTTAAATTGTCACAAGATGGAGTTGAAATGTAATATACTGTATAGGAACCTGGACAGTCACATTGGAAATTTTAACTTCAACATATTAATTTCTTATCACTGTAACTTAAATACAAGTTTTCAACAAACTCCATTACTAATGGCAGATTACAACTAGAGCAATTCGGCTGCGCGCAGCCGATGGGGTATGCCTCCGCACCCCCATCCAATTCTAAACTTGGAATGTATGGGGCATTGTAACCTTTGACCGTTCAACTCTGAAATTTCATTTGTGCCCCATAATACATACTTCACTCAAATTACATCAATATTTGATAAGCTGTTCTCAAGTTATCGTGGTAAAGATATTAAGTATGGGTCCTCGTGACCTTTGATTCTTTAGCTCCAAAATATGATCAGTTCATTGGTACCTTATAACACTTACATGTACTTCACCCCAGTACCAATATCCAATAAGCCGTTCTCATGTTATTGTGGTAAAGAAACGAAGTATGGAGCCTTGTGACCTTCGACCTTTGACCTTTTAACCCTGATATCTGATTGTTTCATTGGTACCTTATAATACATACTTCACCCAAGTTACATGAAAATCCAACTGGCCTTTCTCAAGTTATCACGGTAACGAGCAAAAATCAGACATATTTTAGGCCCGGTGACCTTTGACCTTTCAGCTCCTAAATCTAATCAGTTCATTGGTGCCTTATAATACATACTTCAATTGACCAGCCGCTCTCAAGTAATCGTGGTAACGAGCCCAAATCAGACATATTTTAGGTCTGGTGACCTTTGACCTTTGACCTTTGACCTTTCAGCTCCAAATCTAATCAGTTCATTGGTGCCTCATAATACATACATACTTTACCCAAGTTACATGACAATCCCGACCAGCCGCTGCTCGAAGTTATCGGGTAGCCGCGAAGCCAAATCAGACATATCTTAAGGCCTGGTGACCCTTTGACCTTTGAAACTCCAAAATCTAATTAGTTCATTGGTGGCCATAGTCATACTTGGTCCTAGTACATCAAAATCCGATGCGGGGTTCTCAAGTTATCGCGATAACGAGATTCCGGTAACAAGGACGGACGACAACCGAAAAATAATGCCTCCGCAACTTCGTTGGCGAGGCATAAAAAATGATAATGAATGGA
>JZLH01S0620810.1:73980-95157 GCA_001188425.1 Eucidaris tribuloides | reverse complement strand
TGATTGGACCATTGTAGTGTATGAGATTTAGACACGTGGGTTCGTACTTTGGGGAGATGGAAGATTTGGCATTTACGGTATCGTATTCATGGATATCATTTATTCAGATTAAGACATCATATTTTCAGAAGGCAGCTTATGTGTGAACATAAAAACATGAATATTGGCACTTTGATATAGGTATATGTCTTTGTACTTTGAGTATTTGGAGAGATTTAAAAAAGTTATTTGTATGAGAAAGGTAAGTGGATGGAATAATTCTAACCGTCATTTTTTCTGCATTTAACTATTCGTTCAGTGTCTATAATTATATGGAATTTCCCCATGCTATGATACAATACATTTAAATATGGTAAATAAATGAATTATACAATAAAAGTAAAATATTGCTTAGAAACTCTTACTCTGTACATTATTCCAATATTTTTTGATATTTTATTGCATATTGAATCAACGTGATCCTCCAACATAGTTATTATCATTATTGCACCGAGAATTTTAACAGTTGACATTTGCGTATAAAAGATCATTCAGGTTTCAGTAAAAGTATTAGGCAGTTGATTTTTTTATAGCTAAAAATGATAAATTTGTTTTGATTGTATTCACAAACAAGTTTGTTTGCAGAAAACCAAGTAGAAATAAATTTCAAGTTCATTGTTAATTGATATTGCACACCGGGGATCACTATGTGACATATAAATTGTTGTGTCATCGGCAAACAACACATATTTCAGAATTTGCAGAAGCGTTACATAAGTCATTTATATATACTAAAAATAAAAGGGGGCCTAAAATTCGACCCTTGAGGCTTTCACAGAAATTCGTTGTAAATCAGATTTAAAATCATTGATGATAACATATTGCTTACGGTTGGAAAGATACTTAAAAACCACTGCAGTAAAATTCCTAATACCACAATACTCCTAATTTACACAGTAAATAGAATGGTCCAAACTATTCAATGCCTTACTTAGGTCTAAAAACAAACTTACTAAAATTTCCTTCTTATCTAAAGCTTTGACTACATTATCGATAAAAGTTATTAGAGCTGAAGAGGTAGAATGCATCGGGTCTAAAGCCATATTGATTATTAGTTAAAATGCTCAAAGTTAATTAAAAAAGTTTAGAGTCTATTGTATATAGACATCTTTCTAAAATCTGGAAAATACAGGTAGTACTGAAATAGGACGATAATTGGAAACATTATTTTTAGCACCATTTTTAAATACCGGTATTACCTTGGCTATTTTGAGTTTGTTTGGTACTATACCGGTAGAAAGGTGACAGATTGAATATTGCACATAGTGGTTTGCTAATTTATGAAATACCTTTTATTATAGAGACTGAAATACCGTCACACCAGCACTAGTATCGTTCTTCAAATTATTTACAATATTGAAAAAAGTTCACTTTCGTGATTGGTTTAAAATAAGCTGATTCTATTGTGTTTTATGAATATATACCCTAAATCATCTTTATGAACAAAATTTTGTTTCAGGCTTCTACCAATGTTGACAAAAATGAATTAAAATAATCTACCATCATACATTTATCTTTAGTTAACTTTTTCCAACAAGCAGCGTATCAATATTCATTCGTTTTTGTTTGCCTCTTGATCGAGAATACCATTTTATACACTTTCCACGTTTTCTATATTACCTTTCGTGCTTTCAACTATTTTTTGAAATAATTTCTTTTGGCACGTTTAATTTCATTGTAACCTTATTACGATACTGTTTATTAGATAGTTTTTGAAGAGTCAGTCGGATTGTTTAAATATTTTTTATAGTATGAATATTTCTTTTTCACCTCTTACGCAGTTTCCTTGTGAACCAGCGGATGATATCCTCAACTTTCACACGCGTTTTTTTCAAAGGAAAACAGCGGTTATGTATTCCAAAAGTGTTCAAAGAAAATTGTCATAACTCTCCAGCAGCTTTTCGCTTATTTTCCATTTTCATATTCTAATTCACGTATTATAACTGTTAAAATATTACT
This sequence comes from Eucidaris tribuloides, assembly GCA_001188425.1. Classification (NCBI taxonomy): domain Eukaryota; kingdom Metazoa; phylum Echinodermata; class Echinoidea; order Cidaroida; family Cidaridae; genus Eucidaris; species Eucidaris tribuloides. The sequence goes on along the minus strand of JZLH01S0620810.1, from coordinate 93,159 downwards.
TTCATTTCATTGCGTCTATTTGTTTCATACACCTTTTCGTTTGTCGGTTTGGGAGTTGCTTATACTGAAAATTGTGAGATGATCACTGATGTCAGCAAGGACTGTGCCAGCATATAACATTTATAATCGTTAGTAAAATATTATCCAGAAGAGATATAGAACGCTCAGTCACACGAGTGGGGTAATGGATTGCCGGAAACATGGAGTGCGTTCTAAATATATCAAAAATTATTTACATGGGCCTGATCGCGTGATAATCAAGAAGATTTAAGATTGAAATCACCAATTTATATACATTAGTTTATTTTCTTTATTAATTTCGGATATGATGTCATCAATCGATTTTAAAAGTCATCAGGTGATTGATTGGGAGGTCTATATATTACTCCGATCAATATATTTTTTGGCCGCCATTACGATTCTATAAATGTGGCCTCCAAATGGCAGTTCATTTATTTCAAGATCTTGCCTTTGAGTAAACCTCACATTATTGCGAACATAGAAACCTACACCTCTCCTCTCTAGACTTACGAACACTTCCAATATGAGAATAATTTTTAATATTAACAAATGGGTGGCAAAGAATCAAGACAACCTGTTTTCGTCAATCCATAACTGACGGTTCGTACTTAATGCAATTTAACAAAGATACAATTTCATAATTTTTTGCTTAAAACTACGACAATTCCATATCATGCAAAAGAAAGTGTTTCAAATTCAAAAGTGATCCACTATTATCTAAAAAGGACAACATTCGTCCGGTTTATAAACTGACTGAGATGGACCACGAAAGCCATTTCCATCATTAACAGGTGACAATATTTCATTTAGAGAAGTAAGTCAATGGTAGCAGCTTGGGCTATAGACATAGATTTCATTATTTGACATAATAAACACAAATACATATAACAAACGAGAAACATCTAATAATGATTAAATGATGCGATAAAAGCTATTTTAGAGCATGAAAAAAGGAACATTGAGAAAAGTATACAGTATACGTTAACTACATGTACAATAAAAATACAAATGTCTTTCAAAGGGTATATCAGGGCTGATATACAAAATAATCTGTTAACCCTCATGATCGTCATCAGGTTGTAATATATCTATCGTAAAAGAAAATGTGTAATTTATATTGTCAACTAACAGCAATAGGGTATAATGTTTGTGGTGGCTAGAATAAGTTGGTCACATCAGTCTAACCACCGTGCAGTCCAGGCATGGACACACTGGTGTACTGGTCAGAGCCCTTACTGGTTGGGCAATAGCGCCCTCTATTGCCAAACATCCTGTCGTCAAATAGCGAGAATTGAGTGGCCATGGATACATCTTTAAAAAGACAGAAAAGTTAATGTATTGTCAATATCATCAATTCTTATTGAAACCATTTTGGTTGATTTGAAATAATGTGTATTATCAATCCTATTATATTACTATCAAAGCTACTGATTTATCGTCTGTATTGCCTCTCCTCAATTTGACATTTTGATACAGGTGGATTAATGACAACAATATATCAGACATTGAACCTCTCAGAAACCTGACTTCATTGACAGATCTGTGAGTGACTAACATTGTATCTTTTAAGATTTTTCAATTAACACTGCACTAATTATTCCCTAGAAGCAATGGAAGCAATGGGTATTATATTTCAAACGTGTACTCACTTTACGTCATTTTTAGAATATTCGCTGCTGATCAATTGCATTTACCTACATTGCATATAAACTCTAGAATATCAATCACTAAACCTATGTCGATATGACGATAAGTGACTACTAAGATGTTATATGTTATACTGATTTATCGTCTGTATTGCTTCTCCTGAATTTGAAATTTGATACAGGAGGCTTCATACCAACGGGATATCAGACATTGATCCTCTTAGAAACCTGACTTTATTGCAAGACCTGTGAGTGACTAATGTTATTCACTTCTTTCTGATGCTCAATTATCCCTTTATACTGCATCTAATTATTCCATAGATTTTTAACTTTTCAGTAATCAGTTCCAAGAAGCAAAGGGTATATTTGATGCGTGTACTCACTTAATGTCAATTTTAGGATATTCGCTGCTGCTAAATAATTGCATCTACATACTATTAACTAATATCTAAACCCCAGAATATCAAACATTAAACATCGCAGATACCTATACCGATATGGATGTGAGTGACTACTAAGATGTTATTCGCTTTTATCATCATCCCCAACACTCTTATACTCAACCAATAAATTTGCAGTGTCTTCACGTGACGGCAGTCGGGTTCCAAAAAGCAAATTGTCACAGTTTTGAAGATAATCGCCGACGTTAAATTACAACGCAAAACAACAACAAAATATATACTATTAACTGACAGTAAACACAAAAAGATATCAAAATTGATCCTCTCACAAATCTACCGGCATTGGAGTACTGTGAGTAACTAAGATGTCGTTCGCCTTTCTTTGCACACCCATCCACAACTATTTAAACCTTTACTCAACAAAATAATGTTCATATCTCTGAACATACCTGTGCTCATATTCTTTCAAGTTATGAATTGATCCACGTGTTAATCGTGTCTATAGTTGAAGTAATCAGTGTCAATTTCAGGAAAAAAAATCAATGATGTCAAGTCGGAATAAAGTGAATGATTTTATTCTTTGTTTGCTTTCTTTCGTGGGGGGGGGTCAGTGCTTATTGATCGAAACGGATTGTATAAAATAATTATGAGACCGCAATGATTTTTTTTTTTCTGGGCAATATACGTCGGAGCTCTGGACTTTGCTTACATAAAAAAGTTCATGTTACTAAGTTGGAGAAGGTTTCACTGTTATTCGCTTTATGAATGATGCAATGTATTAATCTCCGTTCTTTTAATTCGTGTAATATATCAATTTATTGTAAAAGAAAATGTGGAATTTATATAAAGAGGGCGATATACAGATTCACATATCTCGATGTCTTGTTATCTGTCTGCTTTTTTTTTTCTTTGATTTGCGTACAATACAGGGTCCTTATCAACAACACGATATTGGACGTTGAACCTCTCAGGAACCTAACGAGAGTGACCTGGTTGTGAGTGTCAAGGATTTATATTATTTTTCATCATTTAATCCTACAATAAGATATAATTTACCCATTGATTCCTAAATTTCTTAGTGCAAACGCAGTCTATTACCAGGAATTATTGCTTTCAGAAGCGGCGAGTTGGGGGGGGGGGGACGAATAAACCGCAAGCTGAATAATTTTAAACTTACGGAGGGAAGGCGATACTACATATTTTGTTGCAAGGTGCAAACTGTGAATATAAAATACCCCCCCCCCCAACCAATAAAGTTTGATAATTTATTTCCATCATTTTCACCTTTTGGAATACGTTTGCAACTACAAAACCAATCAAAAATGCTTCCCCAAAAAACAATACTATCTTATTAAAACAATTCGAGGAGGGTGGGACGATATCCCAGAGAAATAATACCCTCACCCCCACCGATCGGTTCCCATAATTGCTTTAATACAAATGCGTAGCTATTGGGACGATTGTGGTGGTCGCCCCTTTCTAAAGTATCAAAGAAAGAATACCACGTGCACTATCAATAGGGGTGTGGGTAAATCACAGACTAATTTATACTTTCAAACTTGTTGCTTGAATCAGAACAATTAAACTTACAACGTATCCTTATAACTGCAACGAATTTCACTAATTAATTATATACGTATGCTACCTTCGAAACAACATTACCGCTCTTATGCTGATTTCAATTCTTGGTTGTTGTTTTTTTTTTCAAAGTAACCACTATTTTTGGCTTCGATCTGTTTTTACCATGGTAAAATGTGGGGGGGGGTAGGGGGGAGAGGGGAGGGGGAGGGGGAGGGCTGAACCACGTCCAATTACGAGGCGATGAGCAGAAAAGGTTCTGAGCCAGGCCGACAATGATTGTAATGATTGCAACCAATTGTTGAAAGAAATGTATAATTTGTTCCGTCAATCTAAAATAAAATGGTTGTCAGCTGGGTCAACTGGTGTTTTATATGTGTGCACAAAATCAAACGCCGAAACAGGATCATAGTGATTAAATCAAGTTCTGCATTCAAATAAAAATTTGACTTCAAAATGCCAGCCTATGTACTTTTACATTTTTAATGTGTATGCGTTTTACCAATGTGTTGAGCTACAACCAATATTGTACCTTTTAGAGGACTAACGAATTTGAATAGGTGTGATTATCTAAGATTGTCAATATCAACAAAACTTAAGTTGAGTGGAGCAATGAACACCATTTTTTTTTACCGAATTGCATCAGAATTCGAATTGTCATACCTGAAACACTTGGCGTATTGACGGTTGATACCAGTGCCATGTAAAGTACTGTGATGACACAGTTGTAATGTTTAACTGTGCAGCTACATGTGTTTCCATCAACTAACAACGCAAAGGCAGTCTGGATCATTTTCATTTTAAACTTAGAAATGTTAGACCGGCTAGTTACAGGGTATGATACGCTTTTGCAGTGTTTCTACTACGCAAGTAAGGTTGATGTGGAACTTCTTTCGTAGTTCATTTGTATACATCCGAAAGATTATCCAATAGTTAAAACTGTCCATAACTGTACAACGACGGTGTTCATGAAATGTGTGATGGCCAGCATGAATATCATGTTACGGATAATGTTACAGTATGCAATGTATAATCTAAGTCATGCATGGTCATGGATATGATTTATGCAGATAACTTTCATCAGCATTCCCCGCTGGTTTCATATTATAGTCTAACACTGTTTTGCTTTATGAAGCAAGAAAATACATCAATTTACTTGGAATTAATAATATTCTGATGCAAATTACATAATTTATTTTAGAAATACAGCGATAACAGTTTGAGCAAATTAAGTCAAGTTTATCAGAACAGAACAACTCTCCATTGACTTTGTACATGAATTCTCATTTTCATGAAAAAAGACATTTACTGTTCAAGATGATTCTCCAAACCTTCTACAAGCTGCTATTATAGGTCAGTTGCTGGCCAGAAAGTGATAATTTATGTTCAAAGTTAAACGAGAGTCGATTTGGTGTTCGCAGAATTGCCATCTATACGGATGGCGATATACAGATTCACATATTTACATACACAATTCTTGTCATCTGTCTGCTTCTTTCTTTGATTTGCGGACAATACAGATTCCTTAGAGACAACAGGATATTGAATATTGAACCTCTCAGGAACCTAACGAGATTGACCCAGTTGTAAGTGCCAAGGATTTAAAGTATTTTTCATCATTTAATCCTACAATAAGATATAATTTACCCATTGATTCCTAGATTTCTTAGTGCAAAACGTAGTCTATTACCAGGAACTAGTCCTTTTAGAAGCGGCGAGTGAGCGGGGGGGGGGGGGCGTAAACATCACGGAATAATTATATACTTACGGAGGGAAGGCGATACTACATATTTTGTTGCGAAGTGCAAACTGTCAATATGAAATACCCTCTCCCCTATTAAGAAAGTTTGATAGTTTATTTCCATCACTTTCACCTTTTGTAATAGGTTTTTCAAATACAAAATCCATCAAAAATGCTTGCAAAATAGAAGACAACAATATCTTGTTTCAAAATTCGAGGAAGGTGTGACGATACGATATCCCAGAGAAATAATACCCCCCCCTCACCGATCTCCCCCCCCCCGTAATTGTTTAACTACAAGTGCGTAGCTATTGGGACGATTGTTGTGGTCGCCCCTACCTAAAATATCAAAAAAAGAATACCCCGTGCACTATGAATATGGGTGTGAATAAAACATAGACTGAATAATACTTTCAAGTTTGTTGCTTGAATCAGAACAATTAAAATTATTACATATCCTTCTGTAATTGTCAACCGGCCAATGAAGAGCTTATTTCCAAGAGGGGGTAGATCCATTTTTCATCGAATCAGACTATTTTTTACATCAATCTGTACAATTTTAGTAGCTCTATATATCAGATAACACAAACGAAAACACATAAAAATAAAGAAAATCAACAACAAAAAAATAAATAGCAAGTCACATATTTTTTGTAAATGTGGTATTACATTTGCATTGCGGGGTTCTTTGTTTGGCTACATTGATTTTACTCGGAAACCTTTCAATGTGAATTAATTTGATAAATTCATTTTTCTTAGGATGGTATTGGATCTACCCCCTTTTGGAAATAAACTAGAGTTTGTTTCCAAAAGGGGGTACATCCATTTTTTATCAAATTTCATTTTTCTGTTAAAATCCCAATAATTTTAGCGGCTCTTTAACATAATACAAATGAGAAGGTAAAATTCAAGCTAAAAGTTGTAAAAATGACAATCAAAAATGACTTTTACTTTCAAAATGGGGTACATCCATTTAGTTTATTTCCAAAAGAGGGTAGATCCAAAAAAAAAATGAAAAATAAAAGCAAACATTTTAAAAAATTGAAAACTCACAGATTTTTTCTAAGTGTGGTTTTACAAAAATTCGAATAGTGGGGTACTTTCTAGTGTTAAGTTGATTTTACGCATTGCAATATGGGTAAATTAGAAAACCTAATTTTTCTCAGTATGGTGAAAAGTGGATCTACCCCCTTTTGGAAATAAACTCTTCATATAAACCAATAATCATTATACGGCAACGAATTTCACTAATTAATTATACGTATGTTACTTCCGAAAGGATATTACGGCTATTACGCAGATTTCATTTTTTTTTTCAAAGTAACCACTTTTCTTGGCTTAGATCAGTCTTTACCAAAGTAAAATGTGTGTGTGTGTGTGTGTGTGTGTGTGTGTGTGGTGGGTGGGGGGTGGGGGGGTTGACCTGAACCACGTGTCCAATACGAGGCACGAACGAGCAGAAAAGTTTTCTGGTAGCTCGGAAGCCACGATAATGATTTAAGTAATGCATTAGAAAAAAAAAACCAAAAAAAAAAAAAAAATTTTGCGTTTGAAAGCAGGGCGACGGAACCGGGGGGGGGGGGCAGGGGGCACTTGCCCCCCCCCCCCACAATTTTGGATACCAAAAAAATGTCCTTTTTTCAAAACACGAAAATTCAAATTCAAATTTTATTTAACACTCTTCATAAAAACACAATACAAAAATTTATGAAATGTGCCCTTTGTGAAAAGACGCCTTTTTTTGTCTACTCATTTTTGTCGATATTTGTCTTCTTTATATTCATTTTTATTTATTTTTTGCCCCTAACGGGGCACGTATAGGCCTAATTAGGTAAATTATATTCAACAAACATTTTATGACCAAAAAGGGCATTTAGCATCTCCTCTTAATGCCCTCATGTGGTAGCAAAATTATGCCATGCTACTGTTTGCCCCACCCCCTCCCCATTTTAATTGAAGGCAAATAATGCCTTTTTTCTAAGTTGAATGTGCCTTATCTTGGCTTGAACCCATACTGAGAGAAGTGAAACCTTTACGCACATTCGTCACTGGAGGTAATTTTCTTTTATTTTTGTTGTTTATTCTATTTTTGCCTTTCACTGTCTGATGGGGCACATAATAGAGAAAGAAAATACTTTGTTTAAAGAAGGGGCACATTATGTACCTAGAAGGGAAATTTGGCCTCTCATCTTATAGAGCCGTATGCGGTTGCAAAAATTGGGCCCTCTCCACTTTTTTTTTAGTGATTTCATGGCGCTATTTTATATACTCTTCAAACGATAAAAGAGTGTTTCTCGTGAGGTAACTTTCCTACGGTCGCCTTTTCTTCTCTTCAACAAAGAAAATCACCTCGTAAGGAGAAGAATGCCCCTTTTTCTTCAGCAGAACTTCAAGTATTCGTGCATCATGACTTTGTAATTTATAACGAAACTAGTTTATCATCTCTGCCCTCACTATCGTATTTGCTCATTGATTCTTATGGATTCGTTTGATGTTCATCTTTTTAACACACTGCAAAAATTCTGAGTTGTAATTAAAGCCAGAACAGACCACAAAGCAAGTTTTACAACTTAAAATGTCACATTTTTCCAAAACCGCTCGCTCGCTACGCTCGCTCGCGAGGTAGATATATGTATATTTCATGTTCAAATGATCAGAAATCCCCTTCAAAGAGGTTTTGCTCAAGTTACATTACCGTGAAGAAACAGCTACTTCAAGCAGAAAGGTTTGATCTATAGACAGATGTTCTTTATTTTTTTTGTAATACTACAAAAAATCTGTGCTGTTATTAGCTCCAGAATAGACCACATTGCGAGTTTTACAACTTAACATTTCTAAATTTTCTCAAAACGCTCGCTCGCTACGCTTGCTCACGGATTATGTGTAGGCCTATAGATTTCAGGTTTCAAATCGGAACCCATTTAAAAAAGGTTGGGTTCGAGTTATTGCCACTGCATCTTCAAGCAAACACCTAATCTGATGGGGAAAATATCTGCTTGCGCCCAATGCCCCTTTTGACATTATAAGTGCCCTTTTTTGGCTTTGCCCCTCCCCCAAACGAAATACGTTCCGCCACCCCTGGTTGAAAGATATGTAAAATTTGTTCCGTCAATCTAGAATAACATGGTTATCGGCTGGATCAACTGGTGTTTTATGTGTGCCCACAAAATCACACGCTGAAACAGGTTCATAGTGATTAAATCAGGTTCTACATTCAATGAAAAGTTTGACTTCAAAATGCCAGCCTCTGTACTTTTATATTTTTTCATGTGTATACTTTTTACCAGTGTGTTGAGCTACAAGCAAACATTGTACCCTTTAGAGGACTAACGAAATTAAATGGGTGTGATTATCTAAGATTGTCAATATCAACAAAACTTGAATTAAATGGAGCAATAATCACCATTTTTTTCACCGAATTGCTTGCCAGAATTTCGAATTGTCATAACTGAAACATTTGGCGCATTGACGGTTTGATACCAGTGCTTTATAAATTATTCTGATGACACAGTTGTAATGTTTAACTATGCAGCTACATGTGTTCCCCTCAACTAACAACGCAATGGCAGTCTGGATCTTTTTGATTTTAAAGTAAGACGGCTAGTTACAGGGTATGCTATGCCTTTGCAGCGCTTCTGCTATCCAAGGAAGGTTAGTGTGGGACTTCTTTTGAAGTTCATTTGTATGCATACGAAAGATTGTCCAACATGTCCAATGGTTGAAACTGTCCACACCTGTACAATGAAGGTGTTGAAATGTGTCATGGCCAGCATGAATATCATGTTACGGATAATGCTACGATATGCAACGGGTAACCTAAGTCATGGATATCATTTATGCAGAAAACTTTCATCAGCATTTCCCGTTGGTTTCACGTTATAATCTAACACTGCTTTGCTTTAGGAAGCAAGAAAATACATTAATTTACTTGGAATTTAATAATATTCTGATGAAAATTAAATAAACCATTCTAGAAATACAGCGATAACCGTTTGAGCAAATTAAGTCAAGTTTCTTATCAGAGCAAAACAACTCTCCATTGACTTTTTATATGGATTTTTATTTTCGTGAAATTCAAAAAGAAATTTACTGTTCAAGATAATTCTGCAAACTTTCTGCAAGATGGTTAGTCAGTTGCTTCTGCGATCATCCAGAAAATGATCAATTATGTTCAAAGTTAAAAAAGAGGCGATTTGGTGTACGCAGAATTGCCATCTATACAAAGAGCGATATACAGATTCACATATCTCAGTATCTTGTCATCTGTCGGCTTTTTTTTAATTTGATTTGCGTACAATACAGAGACCTTCGCAACAACAGGATATTGAACGTTGAACCACTCAGGAACCTAACGAGATTGACCTGGTTGTGAGTGCCAAGGATTTAAATTATTTTTCATCATTTAATCCTGAAATAAGATATAATTTACCCATTGATTCCTAAATTTCTTAGTGCAAACGCAGTCTTTTACCAGGAATCATTGCTTTTAGAAGCGGCGAGTGTGATTGTGGGGGGGGGGGGTGGCGAAAACACCGCAAGCGGAATAATCATACACTTACGGAGGGAAGGTGATATTACATATTTTGTTGCAAAGTGCAAACTGTGAATTTGAAATACCCCCTCCACTAGCAATAAAGTTTGATTATTTATTTCCATAACTTTCACCTTTTGGAATAGGCTCGCAAATACAAAATCAATCAAAAATGCTTGCAAAATAAATGAGGAGGGTGGGATGATATCCCGGACAAATCTCCCCCCCCCACCTAAGATCGGCGCCCATAATTGCCCTAATACAAGTGCGTAGCTATTGGGACATTTTTGGTGGTCGCCCCTTTCTAAAGTATCAAAGAAAGAATACCACGTGTACTATCAATAGGGGTGTGAATAAATCATAGACTGATTTATATTTTCAAACTCGTTGCTTGAATAAGAACAATTAAACGTACTACGTATCCTTCTGTAATTGTCAACTTGTCAATCAACATATAAACGAGTAATCATTTTAACGGCAACGAATTTCGCTAATTAATTATACAGCATGTTCCAGAAAAAAAAAATCCCTTTGGTAGGCAACAGACGATTACCAAAATCAAATTTTATACTCAATCAAGTTTACATATTTAGAAAGCCCATTAAAGTTTGTAATTCCTGTGAAATTGCAAGGTCTCGCTTTATTGGTTTTGAATATACAGGCTCTTATGTAACCGCAGTGCTTTCATGCCCATTCCAAGTTTACTAAAAAGAAATGCACACTACAGACATACCATGCATTATTCCATGCTTCACTTTCATGTCAATGACCGAGTTCTTGTTGTTATTAAGTTACTAAAGTCAAGTTCATTTACTGTTTACAATGAAAACTAATCCAAATTCACTTTCACTGGTCATGCTTGCTTTCATAGGATGTGTTCCATTTAAAGTTTGTCCTTCAATGTCCAGCTTGTAAATCTTTACTGTTCTTCTGCACATCCTTCCACGTGATTACCATTCAGGTTGATGCATTGATTAAGCACTGCAAACTTGGAATGGACTGAAAAGCACCACTGTTACATAATGGACTGTGAGAATTGAGAATAAATCCAAATTTTGGTAATTATTATCTTGTCAATGAGAGGGCCTTGTTTCTCTAGGACACGTTGTACGTATGTTACTTCCAGAAGAATATTACGGGTATTATGCAGATTTCAATTCTTGTTATTTTTGTAAAGTATCCACTATTCTTGGCTTCGATCAGTCTTTACCAGGGTAAAATGTGTGTGTGTGTGGGGGGGGGGGACCTGAACCACGTCCAATTACGAGGTGACGAGCAGGACAGGTTTCTGTGCTTGGCCGATAATGATTGTACTGATTGCAACCAATGTATAATTTGTTCCGTCAATCTAGAATAAAATGGTTATCAGCTGGGTCAGCTGGTGTTATATATGAGTGCTCAAAATCACACGCTGAAACAGGTTCATAGTGTTTAAATCAGGTTCTGCATTCAATGAAAAGTTTGACTTCAAAATGCCAGCCTCTGTACTTTTATATTTTTTTCATGTGTATGCTTTTTACCAATGTGTTGAGCTAGTACCTTTTCGAGGACTAAGGTAATTGAATAGGTGTGATTATCTAAAATTTTCAATATCAACAAAACTTAAATTGAATGAAGCAATAAACACAATTTTTTCACCGAATTGCTTACCAGAACTTCGAATTGTCTTAACTGAAACACTTAGCCTATTGACGATTTGATACCATTGTCATATAAAGTATTGTGATGACACAGTTGTAAGGTGCAGCTACGGGATAATTTCGCTAGTCATAAGGACCACTATTCATAAGGACCATGGTTCATAAGGGCCGTTATTCATAACGTGTAATTTCCTTTACCTGAAGGGTCGCTTTTTATAAAGGGAAAATAGGGTCATTATTCATAAACTCATAGGACCATTATTCATAGGAATTGCCATTCATAATATTAGAAGAGGGTCGCTATTCATAATCGAAGAAAAGGGTCATAAATTATAAGGACCGCTATTCATAATAAGTCATGAGGGTCACTATAATAAGTAATAAGGGTCGCTGTTCATAATACCAAATTGGGGTTGTTAATCATAAGGGTCACTACTTATAATTCAAAGAAAAGGCTTCGCTATTTCATAATAGGAGAAGAGGGTCAGTATTCACAAAGGTCAATATCCATAAGGGTCGTTATTCATAATCGAAGAAAAGGGTCGCTATTCATAATTCAAAAAGAGGGTCACTATTCATAAAGGTCAATATTCATAAGGATCATTATTCAAACCGGAAAACAGGGTCGCTATTCATAATGTATGGGAAGGGTCGACCCTTATGAATATTGACCTTTATGAATAGCGACCCTCTCTTCCTATAATGAATAGCGACCCTTTTGTTGGATTATGACTAGCGAACCTTATGAATATTGACCTTTATAAATAGCGAACCTCTTCTCCTATTATGAATATTGCCCCTCTTGTTCGATTATGAATAGCGACACTTATGAATATTGATCTTTATGTATAGAGGCCCTCTTTTTATATTATGAACAGGGACCCTTATAAATAACGACCCTGATTTGGTATAATGAATAGCGACCCTTATGACTTATTATGTATAATGACCCTCATGTCTTTTTATGAATAGCGGTCCTTATGAATAATGACCCTTATGAACTGCGACCCTTATGTCTTATTATGAATAGCGGTCCTTATGAATATTTTTTTTATGAATAGCGATCCTTATGACTAGCGGGTGGACGCCGCAGCTACACTGTTTCCATCAACAGTACAACGCAATGGCAGTCTGGATCATTTTCATTTTAAACCTAGACCGGCTAGTTACAGGGTATGATACGCTTTTGCAGTGTTTCTACTATCCAAGTAAGGCTGATTTTGGAACTTCTTTCAAAGTTCATTTGTGTGCATCCGAAAGATTATCTAATAGTTGAAACTAGCCAGCATGAATATGCTTCCACCTGATTGTTATCCCTAGCTCGTCTAAATCTAACTTCAAACTCAGCATGAAAAAAAATGCTCCTCATGAAATATTCAGCCGAATTATAAAGTCTTTTCTCATTGCTCCGATTATAATAACAAAAGATTGTGCGCTATTTAAGCCTCATAGAAGTTTTTAGTGGCTCCATGGCTGCCAACATCTGTACTGGGCTCATCTATTATTGTTGCATATTTGCTTCGTCGAACCGATCGCGAGTCTTTTCTGTAAACCTGGCAGTGCCTGAATATAAAGTACTTTGTGTTTCTTGGTTATCCCTTGTGGGCGCAGGGGTGCACAATTAAAAGCATTAAAGCACATACTCTTTCTACATAATGCATATATAAAATATTAAAATATTCTGCAGTGTATGTATTGTGTACTGGGATTACTATCTACAAGTTTAATGTCTTTATATTTTAGAATAATATCCTATACTCGTTCTGTGTGTTAGTGTGTATTGTTTATCTAAATTATTAATCATATACTGTGTATAAATCATATCATTCTGTTTATAAGATCTTTGACTGGAACTTATCTTTTGGGAATGGTCAGGTGTAGACATTGCATGACAACTTGTTTTGATGTTGTTTTTGTTAAAGATATGTATGCATAACGGAATCCAATTTTTCACGTCACTTTTATCATCTAAGGGAGCGTCACCTTCAAGCTTTGCTTATGGCGTTTCACTTTTCCATATTAATTCAAACGTTAATTCCCTGAAATGACGTATACACGTACATTTTAATTCCTTGTGATATCAAAAAATTATGATAATGTAATCGTTCGTGTGTAACAAACTGGAATTTTGCTTTGTATGTATATTTGAAATTTTGTTACGTATATATATGGAATAAATAAATACTCAAATACTAAAATATCATGTTACGGAAAATGTTACAATATACAATGGGTAACCTAAGTCATGGATATGATTTATGCAGATAATTTTCATCAGCATTTCCCGCTGGTTTCATGTTATAGTCTAACACTGTTTTGCTTTATGAAGCAAGAAAATACATCAATTTACTTGGAATTAGTAATATTCTGATGGAAATTATATAAATCATTTTATAAATACAGCGATAACAGTTTGAGCAAATTAAGTCAAGTTTCTTATCAGAGCAGAACAACTCTCTAATCACTTTGTACATGAATTCTCATTTTCATGCAAGAAAAAGAAAGAAATTTACTGTTCAAGATGATTCTCCAAACCTTCTACAAGCTGCTATAGGTCAGTTGCTTCTTTGCTTGTCTAGAAAATGATAATTTATGTTCAAAGTTTAATAAGAGTAGATTTAGTGTACGCAGAATTGCCATCTATACAGAGGGCGATATAGTAGTAATAGTAGTAGTAGTAGTAGTAGTAGTAGTAGTAGTAGTAAGTTACTACTATTACTACTACTACTACTACTACTACTACTACTTCTACTACTACTACTACTACTACCACTACTACTACTTACTACTAGGGTGATATACAGTTTCATATATTTACATACCGAGTACTTGTCATCTGTCTGCTTCTTTCTTTGATTTACGTACAATACAGATTCCTTCACAACAACAGGATATTGAACGTTGAACCTCTCAGGAACCTAACGAGATTGACCCAGTTGTAAGTGTCAAGGATTTAAATTATTTTTCATCATTTAATCCTACAATAAGATATAGTTTACCCATTATTCCTAAACTCTCCATATACAGTGGACGATATAAAGATTCACATATTTATATACCGAGTACTTGACATCTGCCTGCTTCTTTCTTTGATTTACGTAAAATACAGATTCCTTAACAACAACAGGATATTGAACGTTGAACCTCTCAGGAACCTAACAAGATTGAGATTGTTGTGAGTGTCAAAGATGTAAACATTATTTATTATTTAGGCCTACGATTAGGTAAAGTTTATTTAATTTCATAACTTACCTTTACTTAACCCATTGATTCCTAAATTTCTTATTGGAAACGCAATCTGCTTCCAGGAATGATTTCTTTCAGTAGCGGCGAATGGGGGGGGGGGGGTGGGACGAAACCGGCAGGATCGGAGTAAGTATACTCTCGCGTGGGAATAGTGACCCAGAATAAACAGTGGAAAGTGTGAATTTAGCCCCCACCACGCCCGTTAATAAAGTTTACTAATCTACTTGCCAACACATTTACCTTTTTGAATAAGTTAGCATTATACAACATTTATCCTAAATGCTTACAAAATAAAATATAGGTGCGTAGGTAGTCTCCCTTTCTCGAAGTAGAAAGAAAACCACGTGAACTATTAATAGGGGTGTAAATGAATCGTAGACTAATTTATACTTTCGGACTTGTTACTCGCATCAGTAAAATTAAACTAAATACGTATCCTTCTATAATTTCAAGCCGGTAATCAACATGCAAACGAGTGACAATAATTCCTTTAATAATGGTAACGAATTTCACTAATTAATTACAATATATTATTATATTACCTTCGAATGAATTGTTAAGGCTTTGACCCCGTTGGTGACTAAGAACGAGTTAACTCGTGTCGGGGACTTTGGGAAAAGCGTGTAATAGTGAAATCAAATCGTCTTTGACGGATTCATTTGAAGATTACAATTCTTGTTTTGTTAAAGTAATCAATGTTCTTAGTTTTAATCAGTCTTTACCGAGGTAAAATTGTGTTTATATGTTTTTTTGTGTGTGTGTTTGTGTGTTTATGTATGGGATTGTGAGTGTTAGCTTATGTGTGGTTGTATGTGTGCGTTTCTGTGTATGCATGCATAGCATGGTACCACTCCTACACAAAAGTAATTGCAAATACACTATAACGCATACATTTTACGTTGAAGGTCTTTCTAAAATGATGTCCGAGCGCCGTTTATTATTGGAAAATGAATTTTTGTCCTCGCCTTGGGAGTGTTCATGAAAAGACTATGAAATCACTTGTTTTGTATGTATGTATTAGTATGGTATAGTCGCCGGCTCATTTTGTTAAAGTTCGTTAAACTGATTTAAGGGTGAAAAGTGTTGCTTCCAATTCAAACCAACAACTGTAAAATGATCAGTAGGTGGGACTAAGGTAATTGGGCGTCAAAGTCATCAGGGTCATACTGGGGTCATCTAAGGTAATTTCATACGATTACTAGGACCCGTAACTTGGTCAGAGGAACGCACTGACGCCTGAATGCAGAACAATGCCAGGTCAAAGGTCATGTCAGGGGAGTATCATGGGGTATCTAAGGTCAATTGTCATAGAATGTGCTGACCGGACTTAAATTGGTCGACAAGAACACTGACCTGAAATGGCAGAACAATCTCAGCGTCAAAGGTCATGCAGGGTCATCTGGGTCATCAAGGTCAATTTCTCTAGAGTAGTGCTAGGACCACCTAACTTGTCGCGAAGAGCGGGGGGAGTGAGGAATTTCAAATGTCCTTTTTCTATGAGGTGGGAAAGGTCATGCTGGGGTCATCAGGGGTCATCTATGGTCATCTTTCCATCAGGATGTCCTAGACCACCAAACTTGTTCCAGAAGAACCAACTGCCAGAACGCAAAACAATTTCGAGGTCAAAGGTCCATGCAGGGAGTCCATCTGGGGTCATCTAGAGGATCAATTGTAAATGGATGTGTGGACAACCTAACTTGTCAAAAACCACTGACTCTGAATGCCAGAACAATGCGCAGGTCAAAGGTCATCAGGGTCATCTAAAATGTCATGTCATGAGAATGTGGCTAGGACGCACTTAACTTGGTTCGAACAACCATGACGTGAATGGCAGAAACAATCCAAGGTCAAAGATCGATCAGGGTCATCAGGGTTATCTAGGGCGTCTACTTTCCATCAGCATGTCCTCGGACCAACCAAACTTGTCAGAAGGATACTGCCGGGCTGAACGGCAAACAATTTTGAGGCAAAGGGTAATGGCAGTGGGTCTATCGTAGAGGTCAATTGTCATTGAAAATATAGGACACAACTGGTCAAATAACCACTGACCTGATTGCAGACATTGTTGAGGTCAAGGATTATGCAGAGGTAATCAGTGGGTCAAATACATCTGCTGTCAAGAATCTCCTTGCAATTTTGTCCTCTTGTGGACTTTCCATCACAGTTTTTCTAAGTAGTTCTACTTGAACAATTTATATTGTCATAGTTTTAGGCTTGCCCCCCCTACGCATTTTGCTGAAAATGCCAATTAAAGGTGCATGCCTCATTTTCTGACCGTTAAAAGCAGGCGAGATTGTGGCTTCGAGAACCAACATGTTTTTGTAAATAATCAGTGAATATACTTTCTCGTTCCTTCTCCAAGGCGGAGAGATTATGAAATGCAAGCGCGCCCACGACAGAGGGGATGGAACATAAATTTTAACCCTTTTTGGCTCCCCGTAGGGGTGGGGTGTTAATTAACACTAGCATCGTAATTCGTTTTCAGAATACCAATAAAACGGTTTTAATAGTTTGGAAAGACTTCCAGCGATCAAAAACTGTCACTATGATCCTCTGAAGGGGTCTCAGAAAGAAGACCACGCCCCTCGAAGACGAAAGTGACCTCCTATCTTCATAAGACAGTGACAAGGAGGATAAGGCTTCTCATATAAGATGATGGATTTTTCTTCGCATCATTATATCCAGTGTACCGAGTAGTTTCATGACAGTAAATTTTACGATGTTCACAATAGTAAACTGCCTTTAGAATAGAAAAAGAGAGAGAAATTATATTTTGAAAAGGTCTTGTTTAAAATATGGCGCGTTTCCTCCTAACCACTGTCTTATGAAGACAGGAGGTCATTTTCGTCTTCGAGGGGCGTGGTCTTCTTTCTGAGACCCCTTCAGAGGATCATAGTGACATTTTTTGATTGCTGGAAGTCTTTCCAAACCATTAAAACCGTTGCATTGGTAATCTGAAACCGAATTACGATGCTAGTGTTAATTGACACCCCACCCCTACGGGGAGCCAAAAAAGGGTTAAAATTTATGTTCCATCCCCTCTGTCGTGGGGGCACTTGCATTTGATAATCTCTCCGCCTTGGAGAAGGAACGAGAAAGTATATTTATTGATATGTTAAAAAAAAATTGTAGTAATTTTCCAATAATAAACGGAGTTAGGACATCATTTTAGAAAGACCCCTTCAACGTAAAATGTATGCGTTATAATGTGTGTTGCAATACTTTTGAGTAGGGAGGTATGTGTGTGTGTTGTGGACGTGGATGTGGGTGAAGAGTTTGTATCTCTTGTGTTTTGTTTGTGTGAATGTGTGTGTGTGTTGTGTGTGTGTGTTGATGTGTTGTGTGTGTGTTTGTGTGTTTTCAAGTTAGTGCCGGTACCTTGTGTTTACTCATTTAAATTTGCCCAGTTTATACGTCACTTTCATTTACTTCGTTTTTTTTGTTTTGTGTGGAAGTATTATGTTTGTAATGTAAATTTTCTGATGCACATTTTATCATTATTTTATTGCGTATGTTTGATTTTGATACACCGGTGCGGTTTGTTATTTTAACAAATAGGCTCACGGAAGACCATTTATTTGAATGTGCCGGAGCTGTTTTTATGTTTTAAAATGCAATAAGTTTTTTTGATGCATCATTTTAAGGTAATTATAATTTTATTGGGGTGGGTGGATGTTTGATTCTTGGATACACGTTATTTTTTAGCAAAATGGCTCACGGAAGAACAATTTTTATTTGAATGTCCCCCTGTTTTTAATATGTTAAATATGACAGCTTATATATATATAGTTTTTTTTCTAATCCAAAAAATCACGAAAAATTGTATTAAAATTGAAGTATGTAAAAAACTGATTAATTTGTATCTATTCACTTATCATTAAAGGTGAGAGAGAGTGAGGTCTCGTTACACAATCTAAATAACGCGCGGTAACCACCACGTGACCGCAACAACTTGAACACATTATACCGTTCATTTATATATCCATTTTTAGTGTCGAGTTATTGACGTCTACAAAATGCTGCAACATTCTGAAATCTTGATTAAAAATGGTTCACCTGGGGTGAAGCAAATATAATCTAAGATATACCGCTACGAAAATAAACTTCTCTAAAATGTTTCTTACAATATTCCATACATTAGGAGCATACAGTGATGCATATACATATATAACATATAGCAAGACGAGGCCCTTCGCACAAAACGTAGCTGCAGCCATCATGTTAAAATGTTATGGCGAATTCAGGAGACAATAATGACACAGGACGTACTTTCGCGATTCCAGATTTAATCAGCAAGCTTTCGGCCAACATAGGCCTTCATCGGCCTACCCATTCAAGACACAAAACAAAATGAACAAAATGCAAATAACAACAT
>JZLH01S0620799.1:3600-31728 GCA_001188425.1 Eucidaris tribuloides | reverse complement strand
GCGGTTCTTCCCCCCCCCCCCCGTGTCACCACCGCTGACTCGGGACACATTTCTCGGAGTGCCCTTATATGGCTATCCGACCCTTTGCATTCAGGAATTACGTTTGTGTGGTTTCTAACTTGCAAGAAAAACTCTTGTAAATTACATGTAAGTCGGCTGATTTTTCATGATATAATATAATTTACTTGCATAATATGAAGAATCGCATTCCAGAAGGTGCTAAATCTATTTTCCACAAAGATGGGTTATGATCACTCCAGAAAATGGCCACATTTGTGTCTTGAAATAGCAAACAAATCGAGCCAAGTTACTCCAGCAATAATGCTAAATGTGTTTTTATAAACTGCCACTTTCCATGTGTACATGTGCAAACTCAGCCAAAAATGCTTTTCTCTGCAAAATCAACAAAATGTGGTAACGGCTTTTCGAATATGTGCATTTCAGCTCCAAGTTTGATTTTGTATTTGACTATGTTGTGAATAACTCATTTTGTGGCTTTAGCGCTATTTGGAACTAAAACTCGTCATTTACAGATAAACGTGTCAATTGTGTAATTTGATGTGCCGCCAATTTCACGGCGCAGAAGTTACCCGGCTGCAGTTGATGTGCAAGTCCAATTGATTGAGCTGTCTGGTTTGATTCGTGCTAAAGAAACTTTTTATCCACCACACTTATCGCAATCAGCCATTGTGGAAAACGCCACATTAATAAATTGCAATTGAATCACATCCATTAGTGATGAACGTGTGTCGATAATCGATATGATAGCTACTAGGAACGTGATGAAAGTAGCAGTAAAAAACTTGAGAACGCTATTCTAAACTCCGGAATCTCGTTTTATGTAATTCTGATGGCTGTATTCTATGAATACAAACGGGCATTGCTATACTGACGTCACGTACATTTTTTCCCATTCCCATATTTTCTGAACCAGTTTCCCGTGAATAGAAAATGAAGTCGTTTGGGTCACCTATAGATTTACTACTTTCCATGCAAGTAGCCTTGAAGGCAACATTTTACAATGACCACAGTTTAAAAAAATCTGAGCTATAGAATCCTACATGCTGTAAGTGTCTTTGATAAAGTCTGAAAATTGAGCCCTGACAAAAATGTACTCTAAAACTATCATTTAGTGTTTTAAAAGAGTGAAAAATCTATGAGTACCCAGTTTTACTTTGTGCATTTATCCTACAGACTGTTGTACTCAAGACCATACTTTGTAGTCCTCCGTATATGCATATGCAGAAATCAGGCGTGGTGTTTATCCATGCATACCTTGCCAGTGCAGCATAACTTTCCAAAGTTTGTATTTTAGGATGTTTATTTTCCATTCAAGCACTATTATACAGCTCAGATATCACAGTTCACTTTTTTAAATTCAAGCTCCACAATGCTTATATACTGTCTTTAAAGTATTAATTACCCAAATACTATGCCATAAACGGGTGTGAGCCATAGAGGCCCTTTGATGAAATTTTGAGCAATATTTAGACTACCCCAATCTTATTATATGTAATATGTATTTTGCACCAAACAAAAATCATATCCATCTCGATTTCAATTGATTACGTATGTTTGCTCCCTTCTTTTGAAGAAGAACACATGATCCTATATACCAACAAAGTACCAAAAAAGCCGGGAGCCTGATTGCTGATCGTAACCCCTAAATAAATATGTTTATGCTAAAATCCATAAAAACAGCGTCAAGTTCAAGTCTTGTCACTGACATTTTTTTTTCTAAATTAATGTAAATCAGCAT
The DNA here is from genome assembly GCA_001188425.1 of Eucidaris tribuloides. Taxonomy (NCBI): domain Eukaryota; kingdom Metazoa; phylum Echinodermata; class Echinoidea; order Cidaroida; family Cidaridae; genus Eucidaris; species Eucidaris tribuloides. The sequence goes on along the minus strand of JZLH01S0620799.1, from coordinate 29,969 downwards.
ATTGAAAGCAAATTAACCTAACGTGAGTGCCACTAATTCTTCACAAAAACACAAATGCATACGATAAAGTCATCGCCAGTCCGCCATTGCTTGAGCCACAATTTTCCCAATGTGTCTCTCTTCGTTATAACCAAGTTAGACTGTGTGGACTGTGGATTATTGAGTAATTAATTAATTTATTTATTTATGGTTTTTATCTAGATAGTTATTCAGTTTTGTGTAAGCAGGGTTGCGTTTTCAGTTATTACCGGAGATGTCGGTGGATTAACTCCGCTAAATGAGCAATGAACAAAATCTCGGCATTAGACAAACAGATTCACCGTCTTCATTTAAAAGTGACATCGTCTGAACCCATTTTTTCTTCCTTTTCTTTTTTTATTCTTTCTTCTTCGTCGTCGTCGTCTTCTTCTCCTTCTTTTTCTTCTTCTTCTTCGTCTTCTTCTTTTTCTCCTTCTCCTTCTTCTTGCTCCAACTATTGTTTTAACAACAAGTTACGTTATTATTTCGACATTTCTAGCAGTCGCAAAAGCTAGGTGACCTGTAGACCGAAAGCTTTGGCCTGTGTATGTTATTCTCGTCATCGTCGATGTCGGGCGATATCGGATAATTTCGACAGACATTTTATAGGTAGCTAGTATCTCCTCCCTATCAGTAAAATATCTATCGAAATCATCCGATATCACCCGATATCGTTGACGACGTCATAGACATACAATGGCCGAAGCTTTTGGTGTAGGTGAGGTGGTGCCATTACTGAAAAAATGCAATTTTAGTTTATTAATTTTGTTTAAACACACGACGTGCATCAGCGCACTGGCTGTTCTTCAGCACGTCCATTACAAAAAATAACAATAAGTACAACACAAAAACGAACATGTTACGTTAACACACACACACAAATTACCTAAACACGGATGGAAAATGCAAAACAAAGGTCAAACGAAACAAAACATCTCCACAAATTAAAGCCACTGGCTAACATTTACCACAGTTAAAAAATGTGAGCTACATAATCCTCCACGCTCCAAGTGTCTTTGATAAGGTCTAAAAATGAAGCTCTGAAAAAAATTGTATTTCAAAATGATGATTAAGTGCTTTAAAAAAGTGAAAATCTACAAGTATTCAAATTGACCGGATTCACGTGCCCATTTCCTCACATAGACTTACTGTGTGCAGATCTAGTCATCCACCGGAGTAGAAATTGTTTATTCATGTATACCTTGCCATTGGCAGCATAACTTTCCAAACTGTTGTATTCTAGGGTGTTAATTTGTCCATTTGAACACTACTATAGCTTAGATATCAAAGTTTAACAATTTTTTAAATTGAAGCTCCACAATGTTAGTCTATCACTTTAAGAAATACATAGAGTTTAAAGATTGTGTCATTGATTTGCACGTCCAAAAAACATCTATATGAATGAAATCAGCTGAAATCATATCCAATGTGAAGATTAATATAAATAAACACCTCTCATAGAGACTTGGGGTAAAATATTGAGTTTTGGTGAAAATCTGGACGGTTAAACTTCATCCTTTTTCAAATTACTCAGAAGCAATTTCAAAAAATCCACGACATCAAACGTGCACGTGCCGTTCCAAAATTGTCCGATCAGCCATTAGCCAAAGGTCGCGCGGGGGTTAGCCGTTTAACCAATCAGTGCTGGTCTTGCGACGGTACACAGTAACCGCGATTCGCAGTTTGAGCAAAATTGAAACTCACGGAAAGAACAACATTCTGGTAACATGTCGTTATTAGTTTTTCTCATAAAACAACAAATTCATGACGTATGGATCTCAGACTTTCAACACACCATTTGTACGTACTAAACTACCGTTTGGTATTGATAATGAAGTAATGGACTTGCACATCCTTGACACAATCTTTAAAAGATAACACTAAGAGAACACTTAGTTGTTTATAGAGAAAAGATACGAGAACATGGACAGACATGAATGTCACATTACCTTTAATTATTAACAAGGGGTGGGGCGTAAATTGTTGTATTTAAAATGAAATGAAACGAAATGAAATGAAATGAAATGAAATGAAATGAAATGAAATGAAATGAATTGAACGCTTTGCATGTTTTCAATGCACACAATAGAACAGATTTTTAAAATCGGCACTCGTGAGCTTTATTTAAAAGCACACAAACAGACTCGCCTTGCCCCATGTGATGAACCGAAATGTAATGACATTACATTGGGATTTCAGTTTGTCAATTTTACAAAACATTACTGAAATTTTTAAAAGTTTGTCCACGTTTTCTCATCGGCGCGGTGAATTGCAAGTGATCCAATGCGTGCTTTTTGTTTGTGCCATTTCAAGGTAACAGTGTCGACAATTGACATGTACAGCATATTAAACATTCACGTCATGGACTGCCGTCTTTCAGCTGTCAATCAATGTTAAACTTAAGATGATTGAATATATGTTATTACAGTGAGGAGTACTTCATATATGACAACTTCTGATTAAGAAGCCTCACAAATGAACGTGATATCCATGGTTTTTTGTAATATTTACTTAGACAGACACAATATTGAGGATTGGCGATCATTCACAGCAAGCCTGTGGATCCGAGTCGTCGTGTTCTGAACACACTGATGACTGATACATCATACGACATTTGGAAAATTAATCAGTTTACCCTTGACTCCTTTTAACATTAACATATACCACAAATATTTACATTCGCAGTGATATTTCAGAGAATTCTATTAAAAGATTGCACTGCGTACAATTATGGAAAACTACAGAGGAAGATAGAGGAAAAATCGAAAGTTGTACCTATCATATCAATGTTACCCTTTGGCCTTTATAATTATGATAGTCTCTGTTAAATGGTTTGCAAAACAACGGCATGTATTGAGTATTGAGCGGAAAATGTATAGAGGAAGAAATAAAGAGCTTTGAATGTCTGATCGGAAGAAAGAGGGTCAATTGAAAGAGAGGAATTGTAGTGACGTAATCGTCAAAAAAAATGGCAGGGAGAGGGAGCAAGAGGGGAGAAAGGGGAGCAAGATTTGAACGCGCTTCACCCATGGCAATCGAAATACATGTATACTTTTCGTGATTACTAAACCTATGGGATATTTTGTTGTTTGAAACAATGAAATTTTGAATCAACAAAAACAAACAAAAATGATGAAAGCGTGTCTTTCACACTATGAAAAGGTGCGCACAAGGTGCAACTTTCCGGAAAATGGCACAGAGGCGGAATTCGAGCAAATTTGCACCTTTGCCGTTTTCGTAATATATCAAAATTTCATGCATACCTTTTAAACATAGGTTGTTCTTCACAACCTAAAAGCTTGTCCGAGGCTTGTCCGACATGGCAACAAGTAATATGCAAACTGGATTCCAGCGATAAAAGTTCAATTAAAAGGAGCAGGTTAACGGTATAGCTTGTCTCTAGGTTCCCGGGAATAAAACATCCATAAAATTACAAAAACGGCCTGTATAGGTGCAAGTTTGCACCTTAAAGATAAAAAATAATGCATCAAACACAATTTAATCGGGTGCAAATAAAAAATTGCATGGCCGGCGTGATGGCCTAGTGGTTAGAGCGTCTGCCTCACGTCCAGAAAGTTCTGGGTTCGAACCCTCGCTGGGGTCATAGCCAGGACTTTTACTTTTGTTTTCGTGCACTCCTGTATATTTTACGTGCAAATTTGCATCTTTCAGAGGTGCAACTTTGCACCTTTAAAGGTGTTCCCAGTGTGACATTGTTCTGCACCTCTAAAGGTGCAAAATTAAACCTATTTATCTTAGTCTAAGTGTTGGATGAACAGAATGAAATGACGTTCAGTCCGAATAAATTAACCGCCCTTTCGAATAGGAACTTGGTGTGTATAGACCCCAGAGGAGAGCTCCGCGGAGGACACTCCGCGGAGACTGCCACCAACCCCACCACCACGGGGAAACCAAACTATCTCCAGATGAACAACAATCGCTTGGAGGACTCTTTCTGGGCCATTCATATGGTTAAGATGAGTAACATTTTAAATTCTTTCCGGGAGATTCTCGCCAGGGGATTTGTCGGGGCGGGGGGGGGGGGTTGGTATCTTAGCCAGCTGATACATTAACACGTCTGCTGGAACACAATGGCGGAAAATCTGCCGCTGAACGGAGTGAGTGAGCACAGAGAAATCGTTGCAGAACGTAATGTTCGTAAAGTTTCTGATTATTTTCACTCATGAAATAAACACCGTTCTGTCTGTTTCTGGTATTTCGCAATTTACTCCTCAATGTTTATACAAATACAATGTACCTGATCACTCGTGAAATAGACACCTTTATGTCTGTTTTCGGTATTTCATAATTACTTAACCCTGATCTTCACAAAGAGATGCTTGTCCTCAGCGAAGTTCCCGTTTAAACTCTTATATTTAATACCACAGCTCCATCATCACGGCGTCTACCTGAACAAATTTTGAAGTCGTCCGATCTAGGCAGTAGGCGATTCCGTGTCGTCAGCCAAACGCACGTGTCAAAATAATGAAATGAAATGATTTTCGTTTCGGAACGTAACGCGATCTTGATCTAGAAAACAAAATCTTGCTTCGGAAAGGAAAGAAATGAAAAATGAAGGATAAGCTCGTGTCCAATATAGTCTGACATAAGATGACAGTGTACATTAATTCATTCCCATGCGCATCATAATTAACTTCACCTTCCTCGGGTTATTCAAGTAAAATGGAAGGATGATTGTGATTGTGTATTCCAGTGTTGTCGCAGTAATTTATCCAGAAAATTCACGAAACGGCGGCTGTCGATCAGGAACTTGCAAAAGCTCAGTTTCATATAGCATTATACATGTACCTCGAGATCAGCATAACAATGATGATCAAGTATAATTATGTCGATAATTCAGATTCAACACGAAAGTTAGCGGCGACTAGGATACGATAGAGACTTCTTGCAGATTTGTGTAAGTCATAAAGCTAAAGCGTTTCAAGACACCTTTTTTGTGTCAACAATAAGCGACTGGAATAGACTCTGAGCAAATGTTGTGAACTCACCATCGTTATATTCATTTAAGAACAATTTTAAGTTGTCTTTCCACACGCTGTGTGTACTTTACAAATTAGCGTGATGTGTCACAATGACATGTTGCTGACTCAACGATGCAAATACAGAAACTGCGCGATAAACGCCCGACACCTAAACGCTAACTCCCTCGCTGCGGGTACAACCATATGGTACGATGGTTTACACAGATGCTTAGTTTCGCGTATATCTTCTTCACAATCCAGCCTTGAGATATAATATAAAGTCTGCCAATCAGATGCTCAATATATATATTTATATATTTGTCGGGTGTGATGATTGATCTGAATGTTATAGAAATTCAACGTAGGCCTAGCACCTGATCTACAAAGAGTCCAATAACATTTGATGTAAATTCAAATAATCAAATTTGTGGGATGAAAAGCGACAGGAAATAACTAGCTAGACAGGCGTATTTATTTTCAACCATCAATATTATTGAAAATCTGAAGGATCTTCAGAACAGTTGCTCAGGTATATATACAAAACACGCATCCCAACATATACATCGTAAACTGTACGATTATTAGGTGGTTTGAAACCAGAAACTAGTGTTATATATTGGATCATGACAAATGCACAATTTGAGCAGTTCTTAAATTCTCATCTGAAACAAATCACCCCTTATGGGGGATTCTCAATTAGCGGCACGCGGGCCAGTTTTGGCTCATCGGGCCTTGCGAAGTGGCGCATGAAAGCCGCTATGAAAACATATAATAAATAAAAAAATACTGGTTAAGCTTTTTTCCTGTTTTCATGACTTGTGTAGCGTGTTTGAATTTGTATTTCTTGTTCACATTAATTAGAGTATTTTCTGGGACCCATGACGAGACGTTTTGCTCACTTCGCTCGCTAAGCATGTTGGATAGTGGAGCAGTACAGATTTTCGACAGCAAATGTGGCGCTTCCACAAACCTAATTCAGAATCCCTATATTTTTGTACTTCCTCAATTTTTCGGTTTGTATGAGTAACAATACACACACACACACACACACACACACACACACACACACACACACACACACACACACACACACACACACACACACACACACGCACGCACGCACGCACGCACGCACACACACACACACACACACACACACAGGGGCGGCGCCACAAAGGGGAAGGGGGGACAGGGGTGGCTTCCCCCTGGAATTACCAAAATAGTAACAAGAGCTTGTTTTGGCAGTGTAGGCCTAGTTCATGAAATTCAAGGAGTTTGATATTTTAGTCCCCCCCCCCGAGTTTTCACCTACCATAAGATTTACCCTGACGCTGCCCCTGATAACAGGGTGTACCGATTGTTTTCATGGATGCAGGTGCTACAAGATGGTGTCTGTGTCTCTCAGAGTGATTGCCGCTGTATCATGGATGCCTCTCATATCGGAGACCCCGACGATGTGCTGCTACCCCACGGGGGATCTGTCACCGTGGATTCCGACGGCATGGTGGAATTTCCTCCCGGTTCAGTGGTGGTCAAAGAATGCAACAATTGGTAAGATTTTACCAAGATTATTTCTATTGGGACCATTATTTATATGATATGTGTTTACTCATCCTGAGCACGTATTGTTTTTACCATGCAGCATGTGTAGCACTGTAGTGTACACTCCTTCAGCCCGATCGTGCATACAGTGGTGTGACAGTCGGGGGCAGACTGCTCCCCGAAAAAAATGAAAGGACGCACATTTTGGACTTAGTTGCCGGGAAATTTTTGGCTCTGCCCCCTCCTCTGATAACAGGCACCTGTTACGCCGGTGACTTTGTAAGAAAACCAAACGAAACCTTTTTACAAGATAAATATACTTCGTTTTTGCAGTAAATATACGAGGGACTGTACCCGACATAATCCTTTTCTTAGACCCAACAAGTAAACACCCCCCCCCCCAAAAAAAAGGTCCCCGGTTTTCCTTTTCTAAAAATATATTTTACCCGACGTAATCTTTCATGTACCCGACGGGCGACAAGTCGACAAAAAGTTCGTGTTTTGTCATTTAATCTTAGAGAACCGCAAATGACCAGACAATTTACCCATCCATAACTTGTCACTTCATTACAAACATTAACAAATATTACATCACAAACAATTTTCTTTGTATACTAAACTCTAATTACGCGGATTTCCAATTTTGTTTACTGCATTATAGCACTTGTGAAGGAGGATCATTTGTTTGCACACAAGCCGATTGTGCAGGTAAAGTATCCCCTTTTCTAGCATACAAATTTTGTATGTAATGTGGCAATAGGATAATATAATTATGCAAAACAAAGAAAATGTAAAATCATATTGAATGAACTGAAGCAATTAAAGAAACTTTGGGTAACATGTGTTTTTATCTCGATATGTATTTGTTTGCTGTGCGGAAATGTTCACTTTAATACTTAAGTGAAATATTTAAATAGAGTAACTTTCTTAATTACTGTTGTAGAAAGATTTGTAAACAAGATAGCAACCCATTTAAAACCAGACCGGTAATAACATAAATAGATCCAGTCCAAAATTTCAAATTTGAAAAACTTGGCAATAAATTCCATAACATTTGCGGAGTTGCATTAATGTACAAGTGGCAGCAGATAATCATTACAGCAGCAGTAGTAATAATAATGGCAATGGTTTATTTTTGGTTTTAGAAATGATAATGTGCTATAAATTTTTACAGCTGCATTATACCAAAGAGATATTTTGGTTTATTCATAATTCTTGCCAACATTAGATGTGATAATTATATTGTCAGTGTCTCACTTTAGTTTGTTCACATTAATATTACTGTATTTCCAATATAACACAACAGTGGACTGTGGATGGAGCGAGTGGTCTGATTGGTCGGAATGCCCACAAACCTGTGGTCATGTGACCAATGGCATCTTCCGGCAGCGTTACCCTGACAACCCGCCTGCAGAGTATGGTGGTCTGGAGTGCGAGGGACAAGACATCCAATTTGCCGATTGTGATCTTGGCGACTGTCGTAAGTATAAGTCACACCCAATTTGAATCTTGAGCTTTTTATTCCTTTTTAAAATATTTTTTGGTTGATTTTGCTCCTTTTAGATTTCTGTAATGAAGAGATATAAATTGCCTCACTTAAATTCACTTAAATTAAAATAATGCTGAGGCTTTTTGTAACAGTGATAAAGTAATTACAAAGAATAAATTAGATTTACTATTGTAAGATTTTTTTCAAGGTTGCGACTAACCTTTACAAATTCAAATTCAAAATTTAAAATGTGTCTAAGAAGTGTAACGTGCAGAATGATTTTAATGCAATCGAAGTAAAGTGCAGCAGATTTTTAAACTGTTTTTTTATAGTTGAAGTAACAAATTGAACTTCGTTACAAATTCCAGATATAGAAAAAATATTTTAAAAACTCACTTAAGTGATATTTTGTGTACAAATTAAATTGAGCGATGCTCATAGTTTGAGCATGTTACAATGTTGCCAATATTGTCATGATGTTTGCAAGTTTAAAAAAAAAATCACTATTTTCACGATTGTTTTTAACATAGCTTGTGGAGACCACGAAGTCTGGGGGAGCTCACCCACCAACTGCTCCATGGTAACCTGTACCGACCTCGCTAGCGTGGGTAGTTTCCATGGAAATGGCAGTAGCTGTATTTCCAGCGACGCTGATGGACAAACTTGCGTCTGCGAGCCGGGCTACTACCGCGACCAGAACGGCGAATGCGTGCTGCCCGCAGAGTGCCAGTGCGTCGACAACGAGGGCTTAACGCGACGGGCCGGGGAGGTGTGGCAGGAGGGACAGTGCGAGACATGTTCGTGCATTAACGGGGAGGTGATCTGTGAGACAGAATGTGAGCCAGTCGTATGTGAAGAGGTCAGTACAAAAACAAATATCATGATATTATAGCATGAGAACCACAAAAAGGAAACCCAATTTCCATCCTAAAATTTTCAAAGTATCGAGACACCTCCTTCAATTTAAAACTCTCACGGTTTCTTATCTTCTCAAAAACTGACTTTCCGGCCCCAATGCTTTGTGACATATTCATAATCATGAATTTCCATTTAAATTTTAGCGAGGATGTAACGGAGTACCGTCACGGGGGGGGGGGGGGATAATATAGCAGAATATTTTTATGTTGGTTAGTTATTCATATCCCGTCATGGGCGATTACTATGCAGTCACTTTTGTAAACCATTCCTTTTTTTTGTAAAGCTACAATGTACACTGCAAACTTGGACAGAAGCATTTTTGACACACTGTACAAATTTCGACGTATGATATTCATCTTATGAATAGGATACAATGGCAGAAAATATGCATGCTTTGTTAATTTACATGATTCATAATAACTCGTTGGTTACTGAAACTGGTTGTACCATGTATTAACTTTATGGGAATTACAACATCGTGGAATCAACGGGTTACATGACAGTGTCTCTCTGTGTTTCTGTTTTCATCAGGGTTATGTACCTGTTATGGAAGATGGTCTGTGCTGCCCTGTGTGCCGACGTGTCTCTGGTAAGAAATGAATCTTAAATGGTTTGATCGTGTCTTCCTTCTCTATGAAAAGAGGTAGATTGTGCCCTTCTACTCGTCATAATGACAGAATCATTACAAAGATAGAAAACCCCTTAATAAATGGGGGGTGCATTATCTCCCCCCCCCGATGATTCTGTTCGTAATGTCACAACTGTTGAGATTTGGTCAATATGGTTTTATGGCTCTTCTTTCCCCATCCTTCCTGCACATTTTGATACCAAATACATGTCGACTAGACCTATGGTATCGGTGTTAAAACATATTTATTGTTCCAAGTGTTGTTGAATTTGAAATAAATTGAAAAAATATTGAGAGAGTGATTTGGTTAATTACACATGCCACTGTGAAATATTTCATTTATATTACTATAAAGAAATACAGTTACTGTAAATGTAAACTAATTATCTGAATTTCATTTTCATTTTCTTTAGCGAGTATTAGTTTAGCCGTATCTTTTAAAGTAATATCATTGAGAGAAACAGTTGTTTTCAAAGAACATGAGAAAATGTAGTTGATTGATATGCTATGTAGAACTCGGTAATTCCAGTCTAACTGCAATAGTTTTGATCAAAAATTAATATCTTACGCAGAAAATCAGTAATTATAGATACCTAGCTATTTTGTGAAAGTTTATATATAATTACTGAAAAAAAAATCTTTAATTTTTTGCTCTACTTTTGCAGACCCTAACATCTGTCAGTTGAAATACACCCTTAAAAATTTCACGCTGGACGGCTGCGTTGCCCATGGAGTCAACATAACGACCTGCGGAGGCTACTGCCCGTCAGAATGCGGCGTCTTACTGAACCAAGCATACGTCGAACCGACGTGCAATTGCTGCCGAGGCATCATGGGATCGACTTCGAGGAAGATTGAGCTGGCGTGTCCGGACGGAGGTTCCGTCTTCGGTTTCTTGCCCGAGATTGAACGTTGCGAGTGCCAGGTGTCACAATGTGGCTGAATTGACGGACCAAAGAAATATTGGCATGTATAGAGGGTTCCCATAATTGTTCATGCCAGAGGACAAACACTACCAACCCTGTGCAATTAACCATAACAATGGTTTTTTTCATAGTCTGATGCATCGATTTTTAATTGTTTGTCCTCCAGTATGAATTATTACATAATTTATAGAGGGAACCTTCTGTGCTCGTTGGATGAATTCAAAGAAATTTCCATTTAAAATAACCCAATTTCTAATAATATCACGAAAAAAATTTAATTGGTTCAACACTCTAGGATTCGCATATTATTTATGTACCAAGTTTTAGGATGAATAAAATAAATACGAAAATTCGTGCACTTGATGCAAGTAACAAAATACTTTCTCATTATTGAAGTGGAAGTGCTAGAGATTGCATGGGGTCAGCTTGGAATAATTTCAATTATTTAAAAAAATATTTCAAACTTTCCCTTTCAAAAAGCTATCTCAATGACATACTATTTCCAAAAGAGGGAGTAGTGGTAACATAGGGACATTTTGGTGATAATATTACTAGTAAATGTTTTTATGAAGAAGATGTTTTTCAAGCAATAAACATGGGATGGGGTATGAGAGCAATTTACAATAATTGCATTTCTGATGACAGAATTTTCTAACGAAATTGTTGGGAGTGTTGGAATTTTTTTGAAATCATCTAGTAAATGCATTGCAGGAATATATTTTTGTGATATATATGACTTGGACTGCCTGATAACGGATAAGTGTGAAAAAGAAAATTAGCATATTTTAATTGTTATAGGATAATCCTGATGTAGGATAATAATTTCATTCACAGCTATATGAATATATTCGAAAAATGAATTCTCTTCTAAAAAGACGTTAAAACATGGTTCTTGTTCATTTTGTTACATCCGCATGATATTCAAAATACAGAAACAGTAGAAACAGCAAATTATTTACTGTAGAATTCCATTCAATAATTTGACCTTACCAAATGTATTCAGATTCAGAGATTTTTGTGTTAAAAAAAATACTATTTTCTGCATTAAATATTAAGTTTATGAAAGTAGTCATTACTCTGGACTCATTTCAACAAATACGAACATATTACATATTCTTCCTCAAAGTGTGTAATTTTCCTTATTTACAATCATTTGGATTTATACACTAAAGCCATCATATAACCATGAGAGATACATATTTATTACTCTTTAGTCTGTATTCATGAACATTAGACATGCTGTTTATGTCTGGAATTACGTATGGGAGGCGTTTTGGTTTGGAATCTCTTAACTACGACTTTGAAATTTCAAATTCCATTGATGTGACATATCATAATTATGTGTTTATATTAGGGGCTGGTGATCAAACTTCCATGTGATATGTTCTACTGTAACTGATAAGAAACAGCATGGATTATTTCTTTGATTTTAAAACAAGCGGGTTCAAACATGGTTGTAAAGTTAAATTTCCTATAAGAATATGGACCATTAAGTTTATTTGATAAATAATTACCATTCATGAACATTAATGTATAAATGCAATAGTATCTGTCGACTCAGCTTATTGTACAGAGAGTAATAAATTATTCATTGCATACTACTTAATTTGTGACATTGGTTGTGTCTTGTATATACCGAGTCGTCATTGAAAAGCAGGTGAATTATTCCTTTTATTTCATGTTTTTTTTATACCTCCGCAATGAAGTTGCCGGAGGCATCATGTTTTCGGGTTGTCCGTCCGTCCATCCGTTACCGGTTCTTGTTACCACAATAACTTACGAACAGCTAATCGGATTTTGATGTAACAAAGACCAGGTATGTACAAAGAGGCAACATTGAATTGGTTAGATTTTGGAGTTGAAAGTTCAAAGGTCAAAGAGGTCACAGGGCCTAAAACATGTCTGAATTGTGTTCGTTACCACGATAACTTAAGAATGACTGGTCGGATTTTGATGTAACTTAGTTGAAGTATGTATTATAAGGCACCAATGAACTGATTAGATTTTTGGGTTGAAAGGTCAAAGGTCACGAGGCCTTATATATGTATGATTTGGGCTTGTTATCACAAATTTAGAACAGCTGGTCGGATTCTGATGTAACTTGGATAAACTATGTATCATAAGGCACTGGTGAACTGATTAGACTTTGGATTTGAAAGGTCAAAGGTTAAAGGTCACGAGGCCTCGTACATGTCTGATGTGGGCTACTTGCCGCAATAAATTTAGAAGAGCTTGTTGGATTTTGATGTAACTTTTGTGGAGTATGTACAGTATTATAAGGCAAAAAACAATGAGTAGATTGTAGAGTTGAATGGTCAAAGGTCACTAGGCCCTATACTTGTTGTCTTTAACATATTAACTTATGAATGGCTTATTGAATTTTGACGATACTTGGGTAGAGTGTGTATTATCAGGCACCAATGAACTGATGAGATTTCAGAGATGAAAGGTCATAGGTCAAAAGTCACGAGGCCTCATACATGTCTGATTTGGGCTAGTTACCATGATAAATTAAGAACGGTTTGTCTGATATCAATGTAACTTGATTCAAGTATTTAGTATAAGGCACAGATTAATTGATTATATTTCGGACCTGAAAGGTCAAACGTCACATGGCCTCAGACATATCTGATTTAGGTTCAGAACCATGATAACTCAAGAATTGCTTGCCGAAATTTAATGTGACTGGGGTCAAGTATGCACTATTAGTCCCCATTGAACTGATTACATTTCGGAGTTAAAACGTCAAAGATCACAAGGGCCTATACAAGTCTGATTTAGTCTCCTTACGAAGGCAACTTACAAATTTCTGATTAAATAGGGTACACGCATGCAAGTTGGAGTGCCAACTGTGGAGGCATACCCATCGACTGCGCGCAGTCAAACTGCTCTAGTTTTCATTGCAATTAACTGTATGTGAAATACAATTTTCATGATACAATTATCATCCCAAAATATGTGACACAAATATTTTGGATGGTCCCTACCAATATTTCAGGGAAATGGTTTATTCTAACTTAAGTTAACTAAAGGAACAGTAAGAATGTATAATGTTATTCACCTTACTTTTGCCATACACATGGGTGGGGGGGGGGGGGGGGCTGGGAATTCATTTTCATCAATTTAGGTGATCAGGCACTTTTTGGACTATTTATTAGCCCAATTTAAACTTCTTTATTTTGATCCTGTTTCCCTATGGATGATTCCTAAGTCTACTATAATTAAAATCAAGTTTTTGTAACAAAGACCAAAAACGTTCAATGCACCACCTTATTTTGGAATGTTTATGGTGCCAAAAAATAAACAGAATTAGAACAAAATTTAGATGGCTGCTATATACCCGCCTCAAAATATAATAAACAAGAAAATGGACGTGTGATGAAGCACCCTCGGTATCCCTTGACCCTTGGGCAAAAATCGGAGTGAAAGATGTTTTGACTTGAGTAGTGAAAGGAATACGGGGCCTGGTTTACAGATTGGCTTGGTGGGAAAGAATAAAAGCTGTTCATGAATCATGACATATACGGACACACACACACACACACACACACACACACACACACACACACATATATATATGCATATGTTTCTCTGTATGTGTGAGTGAGTGCGTGTGTGTGTGTGTGTGTTGTGTGTGTGTGTGTGTGTGTGTGTGTGTGTGTTGTGTGTGTGTGTGTGTGTGTGTGTTGTATGTGTGTTTGTGTGTGTGTGTGTGTGTGTGTGTGTGTGTGTGTGTGTGTGTGTGTGTGTGTGTGTGTGTGTGTGTGTGTGTGTGTGTGTGTGTGTGTGTCTGCTCAGCCTGTGTGTCGACCCTGATAACAAAAACACGAGTATAACGTTGGCATGAGTCCTGAAGGTGGAGAGAGCAAGCTAGGGCTTCACTAGACCTGTGAATATGTAGGATTTTGCAGTATGAAGGAGTAAATTTACCCCTTTAATGTGCATACCAGAATTAGATATTTTACTGAGGTAATCTATAATGTAGTATCTTTCAACATGGCAGGAGAAAAATTTAAACAAATACAGTATATCGCCCGAAATGACTAAGCAAGAGCGCTCAAGTTGGTGTTACAGAGCTTGAAAAATCCAAGCAAATACCTATAAGAACAAGGAAAATGTGTTTTTTTATGCATACGTTTTCAAGGAGTTGCTTGATAGGGTGAAAATAGCCATTTCCGGCATACTACGTTCTGCTTACGAATTTCAAGAATTGATTGAGCTTAATCTTATGCTTGAAGCAATTTCTTATGAGCAATTTCCTTTCTTTACGCATATGGCAAAATACACTACACGCATAAGGTCAAATCGCGAACCCGCTGTCGGTAGCGGTTGGGGCAAATAATATGGCACCCGTATTGTTGAAATTGCGACAGAATTTTCTATATCATGGCTTTGAACTACTATCTCCCAGACTCGCAGAATAGTGTGTTTATTTTTGATCGTGTGTCATACTTTTTAACCAATCAATGAACAAATATATATGAATGTGGCATATAACAACAAGTAGTAACAACAGATGAAAGAAATATCTTCATCTATCAGTCTGTCTAGGCTAATTCATCCTATAGTATGAAGCCCGCTTCGAGCATCTTCCATCTGTCTTTAGCCTCTCGAGACCATGGCTTTCTGCTGTTGTATCATCTTTCCCTTTCCATTGTCGCTTTTGTCTACCACTTTACCTTTTTCTTAAAGACACTATATAACACTGTGGAAGACCCGTTTAAAAAAATGTTGAACTTCGCTATCTGATATATCTGACAGTGTTTGAATGGACAAATAAACATGGAAGCCATGTCACATAATATGTTCATGTAACGTTTATAGAACTGTAGGCCTACTAACACTACTAAGGAGAAAAGAAGACACGCTAGGAGAATTCAGCGATCCGGGAGATACAAATATTTCACCGAAACGTACATTTGTAGTTTGTTTATTGATTTCATTTATTAATTTATTTATTTATGTTTATTTCTTTCTTTTATCTATTCACTTGTTTATTTGCTCACTTACATTTACACCATGAAGCAGTCATTGTTAAATGCACAACATGATTAACTTTTCCGATAACCTATAGAGGTCTGACTTTATTTCAAATATTAATTAGCGTTGCTATCTCCGCATTAACGTGGGAAGTTACATATAGGGTATTCAAATGTATATATCAATAATCAAACTGCAAAAATTAATTTCACATTTACCACATTCTGTAAATTCCAACTCCATGTGCTGTTTTGTAATCAACATTCAGTCTTATGGAACATTATACGCAAGATCTGTAAATGCAAAATTAATAACCGCACTGAGCTACGGGTCTCCCTCTCCAACATGAGAAGGGTGGGGGTATTCATATTTGAATTTATATTCCCAGCATATTTTGATCGTTTATCAACTGTTGGCTTAAACAACTACTAAATTTTGTAACGAAAACATTGTCAAATAAACCACGTGCACCACACGAAATCACATGTCGCTGTCTGTCGTCATTATTACATGCAAGTCGGCATGCAAGTCGGAGTTCTCCCCTGAAAGCACCATCTAAGGCAGTAACCAAAGCAACATTCGTCACTGCTCCAACAACGGGCATGATAAGGTGTACACTGTAAAGAAATGAAACAGAAAATGAAGAGTGTAAAATAAGAAGTACTTAAGTCACATTTTGACGAAATTGAGTTAGTGATTGTTTTGAAGTCGTTACATGCCAGGAATTTTTTGACAAAATTTTGGTTAAGTTGACCCTTCCCTAGTAGGGGTCAGGGAACGGGTCAACTTGGATCAAATTTTAAAGCTGGTCTAATTTCTTCAAAATGTTTCGCAAATTACTCGACTAGTTATAAAGATTGAGACAATATATAATTAATCATGTGTTTTGTGCATTGTTGATGAGATATGGGGTCACTTCCAGTCAAAGGTCAAATCATGGTCAAATTTAAAACAACGTCCAAATTTGACAAATTGCATATCAAATCGTCCGTCTTACGAAGGACGTTCCAAAAATATATACACTTAAGTGTTTTTGACATTCAATTATTCGAGAAATACATTTGTTTTCATGAGACTCTTGTTTTTTGTTGATTATTAATTATTGGAAATCGACAAGTGTGACAATATTTATTTTTGTCCTATATTCATCTTTTATTGTGTCAATTAACTTTACCAGGTCTGGATGTACAGCTCATACAATATTGTGATCTGTGGACAAATTTGAAAACTTTGAGCCTTTGTTTCTCAAATAGAGTATTATGTGGCTTCAGTACTTCTTATTCTACGGTCTTCAAATTATCTGGTTTCAACTAAAGGGAGCTAATTCAAGTCAATTTATTGTTTTACATCTTCGGAGTTGTTTTAGCCGGTCTTTGAGGACTGACCATTCCTGTCACAATTCCGACAGGCATACGAAATGTCTCTAAAGTTCTGTTCTGCATTTTCACTGTATTAGAACTCCCGTAGTCTGCGCGCGAGCACTGGAAAAAAGGGTTTAATCGTAAAATAATTATCCATCGAAATTACGAATTCAAATTTTGCAAAATAAAAGTTTGGACATTCAATAACCAGCTCATGAATTTTCATTCAAATTTACATTATCATTTTAAAGTTATAGTGCATTTTTCTCGAGACAACGTTCTGCCGGGAACAAAAACACGAAAACACATGTTCCCGCTCACGTGCGTAGACTGTACGCTCTGCCGGGCACCCGACAAGGTAAATCATTCAGAATGTAATTCTTAGGGCCCTGTCACATATTAGCGTTTAGAACCAACGTATGCCTGACGTGTTCGAAAATTTTGCGGACGTTGTAAGTCGTTGGTAACACGTTAGACACACTGTATTTGGTAGTTGTTTGTCCAAAGGTCGTCGGGGTTTCTCTGAAGAACGCTGCAACCGGTGACCGGGAAAAATTTTCGAGCTGGGATTTGAAGAATTTTTTTTTCGTCAGTACCCCCCCCCCCCCCCCCCCCCGCCTGAACTAGTTTTCGGCGGCTGGCGTGACCGGAAAAAATAGTAGACCTAGGATTTGGTGCCCCCAACAAAATTTCAAGTGCCCCCTGCTGAAAAAATCCTAGCTACGCCACTGTACAGAATTACTAACGCACACTGATCTCTTTTTTCTCACGTCACAGCCTCCTTGAGTAGCTCCTTCATCATTTCACTCTGCACACGCGCTGTTACTCGTAATTTGGGATGCCAGACATTTGATTACCATTCATTTTTAATTCGTTGAGAAACATAAGTTGACAACAAATGACCATGTTGATCACTTGGATATTGTGAATTTCAATTACTGACCACTGGGTAGGCTCATCCTCACCAGAGCTGCGTACATGTACAAACGGGACAAAGTTCCGAATAAAGGTGGCGATGCCATGGTGAGCACTGGGAATGAAGTCTGCTAGAGTATAGCCATACAACTTCAATTTGTCTGAGTCAGTCTGGTGGGTCTCTTGGACAAGTACTACCGTACAAGACTTTTCTGATACAAGTTTTTGAAGAACTTCCCGCTTGGCAGGAGTCCAACCTTCCACATTAATCTGAAGAATGTGGAGCGGTGTTTTGCCAGAATCCACAGATCAACCTCTACCATCCTCCTTCGTCTGCACTTGACACCTCATGCCTCCCAGCCGTATCCTCCCATTTCATCATTGCTGGAGACTTCAACTGCCGTCATTAAACATGGGGCTATCCAGATGCAAACACAGATGGTGAAAACCTAGCTGCATGGTGTGCAATCAATAGCCTGCATACCTTGTTTGATCCTAAGCAACCAGCGTCCTTTCACTCTGGTAGGTGGAACAGGGGAACGAATCCAGACATCGCATTCCGCACCAAGATCAACGGAACAACCCCTGTTAGAGAAGTTCTAAATCGTTTCCCTCGCTCTCAGCACCGGCCGTCCTTTATCTCTACAGTGCCCCTGCTCACTTTCACCAAGTCTTCTCCTGTGCCAAGATGGAACTTCAGGAAAGCTAATTGGGACCACTTCAGGGAGCTTACAGACAAACTGGCAGAGGATCTGGCTATCCCAACAAAAGCAAACTTGAACAGAGCCTACAATCAGTTCACCACAGCCCTGAAGTCTGCTGCCAAGTCTGCTATTCCTAGAGGGTTTCGCAAAGCATACATCCCAACCTGGGATGATAAATGTACAAACCTTTACAACAGCTATCTTGGAACTGATAACCCAGAAGATCAAAGGGACACTGCAAATGCACTCATTGCCCATCTTGACCAGAAACGCCAGGAACGATGGATTGAAGCTGTCACTGACATTGACTTCACCCATTCCTCCCGGAAGGCATGGTCTTCCATTAACAGACTGACTGGCAGAAGCTCAGCCAAGAAGCAATGCCCCATATCCCCAGATGACATTGCAAAGCAACTTGTAATGAACGGCACATGTACCAGCAGAAACAAAGAGTTTCAAAGAGAAGTCCGCAGAGAAACTTCTAGCCTCAGATACAGGCCCACCCTTCAGGAACATGCAGACCTAGACCTTGACTTTTCTATCGAGGAAGTGAGTAAGGCTATCAAGCTTCTGAAGCATGGCAAGGCTCCGGGTCCAGATGGAATCCACAATGAATTTATTTTGCACTGTGGTGACAACATGGTTAGGTGGCTGACTGTGTTCCTTAATGTGTGCTTCAACTCCACACAGATTCCAAAGATGTGGCGTCGTGCTTCTGTAATCGGCCTTCTCAAGCCTGGTAAACCAGACACATCTCCAACAAGCTTTCGCCCTATATCACTACTGTGCACTATTTACAAGCTCATGGAACGTCTCATCCTTACGAGAATCAACCCAATTGTCGACCCACTTCTGCCACACGACCAGGATGGTTTCCGACAAGGGCGTTCTACTGTCGATCAAGTGGCAAGACTCACACAGACCATTGAACATGCTTTTGACCGTAAGTTGGTGACTGGTGCTGTTTTCCTTGATCTCACTGCGGCATATGACACAGTCTGGCACCAAGGACTTCACCTGAAGAGAATGATCAGTAACACCCATCTAACTGACTTCATCATGGAGCTCCTGTACACCAGGTCCTTTGTGCTCTCCACTAGCGATGGACAGAGGAGTTGCCCATACAGACTCAAGAATGGTGTTGCTCAGGGTTTAGTCCTTGCACCTACGCTCTACAACATCTACACTTCTGACTTCCCTGACAACTTTTCTACACGATACATGTATGCCGATGATGTTGCCCTGACCGTGTCGGCTACACAGGTGAAAGAAGTAGAAGAGAAGCTCTCTGCTGACATGGGCATCATCTGTCAGTACCTAAGCAACTGGAGGCTCAAACTCTCCACAACAAAGACAGTCTCCTCCATATTTCATCTAAGAAATCACATGGCAACCTACCAACTAAAGGTGCAAACAGACTCGGGTGTACTCAAATTTGACCCAACATACCTTGGAGTCAAGCTGGACCGAAGCCTCACCTACAAAAGCCACCTGACAAAGCTCAAGTGCAAGATCTCGTCAAGAGGTGCCTTAATCATACGACTGGCCAGTACAAACTGGGGTGCTTCCTTCCGCACTTTGAGAACTTCTGTTATGGCCCTTGCATTATCAGCAGCAGAGTACTGTGCACCGGTTTGGACACAGAGTGCTCACACTCACCGCGTAGACGTGCCCATTCATGACACTTTGAGACTCGTCTCGGGTTGTATCCGTCCCACTCCGTTACGTCAACTCCCATTCCTATCTGGGATCCAACCTCCCCAGGTCCGCCGGGATAACATCTGTAGACTGTTTTACAAAAAAGCTTCTCAGCCAAATCATCTCCTACATGATGTGCTCTTTGAGAAAGAAGCTCCACAAAGGCTGAGCTCAAGGAAGCCCCTGCGCCCATTCTTGGAGAACCTGGCGGCAGTAGGCTCCACACCATTGGATGTCCCTGAGAGGCTCAAGCCATTCATAGATTCCTGGTCATCTCATCCCCCTGGCAGCAACCTACCCAGAAAGCCTTGGGTGCAGTTGAATAGACTTCGTTCAGGTGCTGGCCGTTATGCCGCAAACATGAAAAAATGGGGCATCTCGGATTCTGACCTTTGCCCGTGTGGTGAAATCCAGACCCACGAACATGTTGTCAATGAATGTAGAGTAACTAGTCCCCCTTGCCCACTGACAGATATTGACAACCCCCAACTAGTGACCTACCTGACTAACTGCCAGTTTTGAAGTTGTAGTTGACATACAAAATAATAAATGACCATGTGGCTTAGGCGTCAAGAACGTCAGACGGACGCCCGGCGAAAGTCGATGGAACGGTTGATTAGAACGTTGTCAAGCTCAAAATTTTGAATAATGTCCCCCCAAAAATCGGGCAGCAGCATTCTTCAGCGAACTCCGACCTTTGGACGAGCAGCTAACAAGGTATGTCTAACGTGTTACCAACGTCTGACCATGTGCGTGAACGTGCATGAACCCAAATTTCCGAAAACGTGAAGCTACTGTCACACTGCGTTGTCTGATGACTTCGTCTGAAAAACGAACGCGTACGTTTATTTAACGTTTATTGGACTTATTTACTCGTTTTCCAACTTGACCGTAAACGTATCTAGACGTTGACAGACGGTAATTTTCCGTTCTGTTCCATTCTATTTTATTCCGTTTGCTACCGTCTGAGGTAAATATTTTAGACGGCGACAATTTTTGTCGTCAGGTTTTGCACAAAATTGTCGCCGGCGATAATTTGTGACGCTCTTGCTGATTCCGCTTTTTTGCCTCTCTGGCAACAACTTGTGCCATGAAAACAGAACCTAACGGCACAAATTGTCGCCACCGTCACAAAGTGTTGCCACCCATTAAATATGTGTTTGTCTGTGTGTGTGTGTGTGTCATGTGTCTGACGTGTCTGTGTGTGTCTGCTTGTTATGTCTGTTTGTGTGTGTTTGTGTGTGTGTGTCCGTGTATGCCTGCATGTGTCTGTGTGATTGTCTGTGTGTTTGTGTGTATGTGTACACAGGTGTGTTTGTCTGTTTGTTTCTGTGTGTTGTTAGTGCGCATAGGCGAGAGTATATGGGTTTTCGTGTATATAGGGTGTGTGCATCTGTGTGTGTCTGTGTGTGTTTGTACGTATATTTATGTGTCTGTTTAAGTCTGTGTATGTCTCTGTATGTGTCTGTGCCTGTACGTGTGTGTAGTTTGTGTGAATGTATGTCTCTGTGCATCTGTATGTGTCTGTGTATTTGTATGTGTGTCTGTGTCTGTGTGTTTTTGTTTGTGCATATCTGTGCGTGTCTCTGTGTGTCACTCTATAGCACAATCAATGAAACACACAATTCTGAGAAGTTTGGAACTTCTCACAGAGCTTTTTGGTATAATTAATCAGAATTGAAATTGGTGAAACAATAACACAGCGGTAGCAAACTTAACATTTTGAACTCACATAGACACACGCCAACGACACACGCACGCACACACACACACACACACACACACACACACACACACACACACACGCATGCACATACACAGACACAATGGATACACACAGACACAAGATACAGAAACGAACAGACAACTACAATTACACATACAGACGTACACACATACAAACACACAAACACATACAGACACATACAGACACATACAGACACACAAACAGACACACCCATAGAAACATAGACACACAGTCGCACAGAGACCTCCATACGCAGAAATACAACCACAGGCACATGACACACTGACAAAATCACACACGAACATATATATACACAAACACATACGCACATAAACAGACACCAACCAGCACACACACAAACATACACATTCAGACAGACACACAGACAGGCACACACAAACAAACATATACACATATAGACACAGACACATAGACACGGACACACAGACAAACACAAATACACACAAACACAGATAGCTACAGACACAAATAAGACACACGGACACATACAAACAAACACATACACATACAAACAGACAGACACACAGACACACAGACAAACACAGAACACTGACATATACATGCAGACAAACAGAAACACACAGAGAGACACATACAGACAGACACACAGACAGACACACACAGACACGCAAAGAGATACATACAGTTACACACAGACAATAAACGCAGACAAAAGACAAACATAGAAATATACAGACACACAGACACACGCACATACACACACAGCACACACACACACACACACACACACACACACACACACACACACACACACACACACACACACACACACACACACACACACACACACATAACCACACGCACCCACATACCCACAAACATTAAATGTGATTTGATCATGGCTAGCAACAATTTGAGCCGTCGGATTTCTCACAAATCGTCACATATTGTCGCTGGCGACAATTTGTGACTCAGTGACAATTTGTGCCGCAACAACGTCGCTATTGTATGATTGTTGAAACCTTTTGGAATTGCTCACTAATGACAAGCAAACGGCTGGAGCACAAGCAAAATTTTATGCATACGAAAAAAAACAATCTCTTGAAATCCATCTTTGGTTTGAAGTAATTTTAGTAAGTGCTCATGTATACGGTCCATTACATTCATAGGAAAACAAATGTGAGTTTTGTATTTATGTATTGAAACATTACGCGTGAGAGACATAGAGAGGAAGCATTTCCTGTAATGTGAGTAATTAAAAGATCACTTCACTAATTTATACAAATTTATGGATGTTTCTTCCCCGTGACCCAGTGAGAAATGATTCCACTGACCAGTTCATGAGTGTATATCTATCGGTGGAATTCAGTTTGCATATACTGGTTTTGTTATAAAGGGTAAATCTCGGGCAAATTATCATTTAATAATTCCTTGTGGGCAGAAAGCAATCACTTTATTTCGTTTTTTCATGCATATGGATTTCAGCAAAAGGCTAGGAAAAGCAATTGCTACTTTTTATGCATATAGCCAATTATTTGTTCTGAATTTTTCTGCTACTTTTTAAATAGACCGAGTCGGTGTTACTTTCTGACTGATTTTGGTTGTGATTGGATTACATGATTGGGCCTGGTGAGGGCATAAACCATTTAATTTTCAACGGACATTCTTTGTATGTGTTTTATCTGATGGAAGCTTAAAGAATTGTGTAATTCTTTAATTACGCAAATTTATGAGAAAAAAATTTAATTCAGAGAAATGTAAAGAAATTATCCATTTCCCATTATGTAATGACACTAAAAGTTTCAATATTTGTTACACTGTGACACGCTAAATACATGTGTCTTAACCGAAAGAACTTTTAAATGTGGTGGGCCTATGAAAGCTATTTCATACAATTCAGATATTAGCGCTATCCTAGGAGAAATCAGTGCTTTTTCAAGTGATGTATATTACACATTGCGTATTTACTGATTTACTTATTTTAAGGTGATTACAAATGTTTATATAAATTTGATTAAAAATTTTTGCGATTTTGGTTCATTCATGAACAAGATCTGGAAAAAAGTTTTGGTGCCATTTTTACAAAATATCTGTGCCTGAATTCAGTTTCGCATATTGGTTTGTTTTTAAGGGCGCAATCTTTTATTTTAAATAATTCCTATGGCGCAGGAAAGCAATTATTCTCCTGTTTATTTTCAAGCAAAAGGCTAGGAAAGCAATTGCTACTTTTTATGTATAGGCCTAATGTGTAACAATTATTTGTTCCTAATTGTTTCTCGTTACTGTTTAAAGATGTGTGTCATTGATTTGCCGTCAAAAAACAATCTATATAATCAAATCAGCTGAAATCATATCCAATGTGAAGATTTAATATTATAAACACTTCTCAGTGAGAGACTTGGGGTAAATTATTGAGTTTTGGTAAAATCTGGACGGTTAATACTTCATCCTTTTTCAAATTACTCGCCAGCCAAATTTCAAAAATCCGCGACTGTCAAACGTTGCAACGTGCCGTTCCAAATGGGTCGGTCAGCAGTTAGCCAAAGGTTCGCGCAGGTGGATGCCGTTAACCAATCAGAGGGCTGCGCTGGTCTTGCTACGGTGGGGCACAGTAACGCGCGATCGCAGTTTGAGCGCAAAATTTGAAACTTCACAAGAACGAACAATTCTGGTACAGTCGTATTAGTTTTCTCATAAAACAACAAAATTCATGACGTATGGATCTAGACTTTCAACAGCAGACCATTTGTAAGTACTAACTACGTTGTATGTGAGTTGATGAAGGAAGTAATGGACTTTGCACATCCCTGGGACAAACCCAAAGTCTTTAAAAATGACGAAATCGGTGTTTATTTCCTGAGCGATTTTGTTGGACTAATATATCATGATTGGGTCTGGTGAGGGCATAAAACATTTAATTTAATTTTCAACGCGACATTCTTTCTATTTGTTTATCTGATAGAAGTTTAAAGAAAGTTGTGTAATCCTTAATTACGCAAATTTATGAAAAATTTATTTTAAGTCAGAGAAAGTAAAAAATTGTCAATTTTCGCATTATGTAATGACATTAACAATATTTGTGACACATGTAAATACATGCGTTTAACCGAAAGAACTTTTAAATGTGTGGCCTATGAAAGCTATTCATTTAATGTTTCAATAACAATTCAGATATTAGCGCTATCCTAGGAGAAATCAGTGCTTTTTTAGCTCATCCGGCCGAAGGGCCGATGAGCTTATGCCATGCGTGGCGTCCGTCGTCGTGCCTTCCGTCCTTCCGTCCGTCGTCCACAGTTTTGAAAATGTTTCTTCTTCGTCATTTCTCAACCAATTTGATTAGTTGCTTTTATCTGGTAGAGCTAAGTTGGTACACTAAACTTCTACCAGAATTTTTAACTGTTGCTCCATTAATTAATTATGGTAATTTATGCAGATTTATTCCAAAATAACAGAAATTGCTTCTCCCTCATTTCTTGACCAATTTTAGCTCACTCCGGCCGAAGGCTCGATGAGCCTTATGCATGGTGTGCGTCCGTCGTCCGTCCGTCCGTCCACAGTTTTGAAAATGTTTCTTCTTCGTCATTTCTGAACCGATTTTGATTCTGATTGTTTCATATGATAGGCCTAGGGGGATATTAAAACTTCTACATCAGAATCGTGAAATTCATTATATATGTTAATTTATGGAAATTTATTCGAAATCACAAAAACATGCTTCTTCTCCTTCATTTCTCAACCGATTTATTGTGATTGCTTTATTTGGTAGGGCTGAGTTATGCCACATTAAACTTGTACACGAATTTAAAATTATATCCATTAATTAATTATGGTAATTTATGCAAATTTATTCCAAAAATAAACAAAAATTGCTTCTTCTCCCACATTCTTGACCGATTTTCATTCTGTTTGTTGATCTGATAGGCTAGGTGGGGGCTTCAAGACTTCTACACAAAATTTTAAAATTAATCAATTATGCAAATTTAAAATTAATCATTATGCCAAATTTATGCAAATTTATTCAAAATCACAAAAAATGCTTCTTCTCATTCATTTCTCAACCAATTTTGATTTAGTTTCTGGTAGAGCTAAGCTTGGTACACTAAACTTTACCCAGAATTTTTAACTGTTGCTCCATTAATTATTATTATGGTAACTTATGCAGATTATTCCAAAAATAACAGAAATTGCTTCACCCTCATTTCTTGAGCAATTTTCATTCTGACTTTTTTTTATATATAGGGCTAGATGGGGGCTTCAAACTTGTACAGCAAAATTTCGAAATTCATTAATTATGCTAATTTATACAAATTCAAATCACAAAAAAATCACAAAAAGTTCAAAATCCGGACATCAAATTTTAATTTTTTGACCAGTTATAAAATTGTACCACATGAAATTTCGGATATATGATGTTGCGAGATGCCCGGATGAGCGCTACGTCATTGACGTTTTCTAGTTCAAGTGATGTATATTGACACA
>JZLH01S0620797.1:7882-21670 GCA_001188425.1 Eucidaris tribuloides | reverse complement strand
TTTTGGGCATGCATGATTTTGTGGCTCTAAAAATAGATTGTGCAGTCAAAGCGCCCTCTTTGGAATGAGAGAATTTTTTGTGGTCATGTTAATCACCATCAGGCGCATGTATTACTTTACATACGTTATGTTTTGTCGTTGTTTTTTATCCTGCGATATGTTAAGTTAACGAAAGGTAAATAAGGCAAAATGTGCAACTTTTACTCTAGGCATCAGGCCTCTTCGTAAAAGATGACATTTGATATTCCACTTATTTGCGGTTGTTTACAGTATTTGAGATCAAAAAGAAGCAATTGACAAAACAAACCGCATTTGCAAAGCTAGGATTGCCCTTTAAGGTTAATAAGACATCAATATTTCAAGAATAATTTTCTAAGTGGAAGAGATGCCTTTAGTGCTTCGCACCAATTTATTGAGACATGGGTACAGCAAGTCTCAAATTGTCTGCAGTGAAAGCGCCCACTTTGACAGTTAGACTTACTGTTACATACGGTTTATGTCAACATTAAATATTCTTGTTTTAATCTCGAGATATGTTGTAAACAACAACAAGGTGGAATCCAATTGGGTCGTTTTTACAGGGACTTTAGTAAAGTGGCATAATGGATTTTACTTTTGCTAAATTTAAATCACATAAGCAAGTTGAACAAACTAACAGTATTTCAAGCTAGACTTTGTTTGACGTTTGTGTAAGATCATGTCCAAGAATATTTTCTAATTGCCAAAGGGGCGGTTCTTAACTATATTTTTTTTTTTTTAGATCACTGTATAGGGCGTTCAAACATGCAGAGTGCCGTGTCAAACTGTGTGTTTGTAGCACAGTCTTCTACCATAAATAATGGACGACAATGGTGGTTCTCTGACGCAATATATTCTGGTTGTTCTTTTATAATTTGACATCGAAGTTAGACAACCCCCTCCCCCCCCCCCCCCCCTTGGTAGAAGACAAGAAGAATATGGAATGACATTTAAAACATAAACATGTACGGCAAGAAAAGATAAAAGAAAGACGAAAAGAAAAGGCAAGTGGTATTCACGAACCCAGTCTGCTGATTTTACAGTCAGAAAATGAGGCTGACACCCTTTAAGTATGGCAGTTTTCAGCAGAATTGCTTGGGGGGGTGGCAGTATAAAACTATGCATATAAATTCTGCATCGACTTTGAACTCGAATGTTTTGGGGGTTCTGAAGCAGTGGTTTTTTGGCCAGTTTGGTCGGTAGCGTAGGACATACTAGATGGAAAGGAGCCATAGAAATGACCCCTGTGACCCCCTGCATGACCTTTGACTGGCAATTGTTCCTGCATTCAGGATCAGTGGATTTCGGAACAAAGTTAGGTAGGTCCTAGCACATTCCTATGCAATTGACCTTTAGATGACCCCTGCATGACCCCAGACTTTTGACGCTGGGCATTGTCTCTGCATTCAGGTCAAGTGGATTGGTTCGAACCATGGTTAGGTGGTCCTAGCACATATCTGACAATTGACCCCCCCACCCCCATTTAAATGACCCCTGATGACCTATTGACCCTGGCTTGTCTGCATAGGTCAGTGGTTTTTTTGCCAAGTTAGGTTGTCGTACCCATTCCCATGCTTGATCTAGAGGACCCCAGATTGGACTCCTGCATGACCTTTGACCTCGAAATTGTTTTGCATTCTGGGCAGTGGTCTATTTGGCAAGTTGTGGGTCTAGGACTCCCGGATGGAAGTGGACCATAGTGACCTGCATGACACGCTGATGACCTTTGACCTGGGGCATTGCTTCTGCCTACAGGGTCGGTTCTTCGAAAAAAAGTTAGTGGTCCTGCCACTTCCTATGACAATTGACCTTTATAGATGACCCCTGCTGACCTTTGAATGGTGCATTGTTCTGCTATCAGTTTCTAGTGGGTTTTCGGACCAGGTTGGGTCAAGTACCATTCTAGACAATTGACCTTCTAGATGACCCCAGATGGACCCTGCATGACTTTGACCCAATTACGTTAGTCCCACACTAGATCATTGTTACTAAGTTTGGTTGTGAATTGAAAGAACACTTTTCAACTTGACAGTGCATTACGAAACTTTAACCAAAATGACGGGACATCACTACATACATCATACAGAAAAGTGAGTTTCATAGTCTCTTCCTGGCACACGTCCAGGCAGAGACAAACGGGAAGAATTGGTAAAGATAGAGAGTCAATGAAAGAAGAAACTAGGAATAATAAAGAAGAAGAACTGAAACAAGAAAAGAAAGAAAAGAAAATTGACATTCAACGATACAGGAAAAGAGTTTTAAAACAGACAGGAAAAATGACATCCGAATGAAGAGGGAGAAGAGAAGATAGAAAGAAGAAAGGAAAGAAAATCAATGAAGCGAAAGAAGAGAAATAAAAACAGAAAGAGAAAAGAAGGAATTTTGAAGACAAGGCATAAGACGTAGCGAATGAAAGAAAAAATTGAATTAGAGTAAAGATGAACAAAAAAACAGCAAATAAAGATAAGTAGAAGGAAGAGGCTAGATGAAAGAAACAAGAAATGAAGATTGCAACAGAAAGCGAAATAATACAAGAAATAAAGAATGATGGCAGTAGAAAAGGAGAAGAAGATAGGAAATAGAATAAAAGCATTAGAATGAATGAAAGGAGAACGATGAAGGGCAGGAGATGGATTTATGAAAGAGAAGAAGAGAAAGGAGAAGAAGATAGAGATAGAAAGTACGCAAGAAGAGGAAAGGAAAGGATGAGTAAGAAAAGCGAGAAAGAAAGAAGACTATGTGTAAAGAGGCAGAAAGAAAGAAAAACAAGAATAAAAGAATTTAAGATCAAAGTTAGGCAAATAAAGAAAAGAAAGAGGAAGGTAGAATGACATTTAAAAAGACTACATGAACGACAATACAATAGAAGAGGCTATTTAAAACAGACAAGAAAGAAAAGAGATGATGACAAAGTGAGAAAGGAAGAAGATATCAGAATGAAGAATCAAGAAGGAATGAAGAAAATACATTTATGATTGAAAGAAATAAGATTACTTAACACAACTTTATTTTTTTTATTGATCTGTTATGTTCAGTGAGCTCAGGCAAATGTGTCGTAGGAAAGTATCTTTTTCAATTTAAATGTTTCTTCCAGTCGTTTGTGCAATTTGTAGCATCATAAGTTGACTCGTATCACTAGGGGCCTATTTTTCGTTGAACTTTGTGGAGACATTTTACATGTAAGTGGACAAATGAAAAAGAAATATAATTTATTAATGGTTCTTATTATAACTGTGATTTTATAATCTTTAAAAATCCTTTACAGACTAATTGCAATGTGTAACACGTAGTGCAGTTAATGCTGAAAAAAAAAAAATGATAACAAGTAACGTTATCCTCAAAACATGCACAAATTGAGCTGCCTTTGAAACGTGGTCTTGGTCTGGTCTGTGGTCCGGAAGTTGCTAGGTCTGCGGTCTCGACTGCTGGTCTGCTCTCGGAGCTCTTTTCTTTGGTCGTTGATTTGGTTCGGGTGTCTGCTTGGTCTTGGTCTTGGTTGCGGATGGCCTTGGTCTTGACATACAAACACTGCCTAGAGTACACTATGTCATTTTATGCTGAAAACTCATGCATTTCAGATGGGTTTACTCCATGCCGTAATGAATCTTTTCGATGAAAGTTCCTGGGTACAAAGAATGTTTCAATTGCACAAACCATGCAAACTTGTGATAAGCAAGTGTTCTTAATGGGTATAACAATGCAGTTTGGAAACGTCAACAGTTGTGAAAATATACTTTCCTAATTCCAATCAGGGTTCTGTAACTTCTGAAAATTAAAAAAAAATGTAGGCATATATACAATTTAGAAATTATTATTATCATGCATTTATACATGTTCTTCATAGTACTAATATACCACAGCATTTAAAAAAAGTCACATAATTACAACTTGGGGAAAAGGTCTTAAATGTATAATCACCTACTCTGGTATGAGTTTTGGGAATTGAAAGATGAAATGGATCTGTACGTACCAGACCTAAGATTTGGTCTCAATGGACAATGTAGTGTAAAAACATAATTTACATTATATCTGTGGGAGACATAAACCCTGACACTTTGTATTTCAGATGGAGATGAATGGTAATTTACATGTAGATGTACCCAGATAAATGGTGTTTGAACAAAGGAGGTCAGACTATAAGGTTAATGACCACCATTATATGGCTGTTGGAACAACCACAATATCCGCTTTTAATTTCACTGATTTGATTTCCTGTACCGGTACTTTTAATTATTTCCTTTATCATGTGACCTTCCATTTACAGTTTCTTTTCCTCAGTCAATGTATGAAAAGCTCTATATAGTTACCAAAGAGTATGTAATAGCTATTGATACATGGACCTACTTGATAGTGATGCTATGTATCCAAGATGTGCAAACATGGTTACTGAGCTTCACACAAATTGCACTTTCTGTTCAACACCTGGTCGCTGATACATGTAGCTACTTTGATTTCACTTTGTTTCAGGACTCTAAATATTCCATCAATAACAACTTTGATATACAGAAAAGATTACCGGTACAGATGAAAGACATACAGAGAGATTCCGCAAATCAACAATTCCCAATCTGGCACGTAACTTAAAAGAGTACAAAAACTTGCAGTTTCATAACATCCATTTTACCCCCTTGCCCAAAAATTATGTTATGTATGTCTGTGTTTTCAGGGTGCTGGATTTCAGTGCCAAAACTTTAAAGGGGTGCATCAGAAAAAAATCACAGAAACTTGAAATAAATAATCCTCTTTTCAAATGTGAATTCATTTCAATTTATTACCATCATGTGCCAAACCTTTTATTTCAGACAATTTTATTTTCACATTAATTTAACCTGGTCAACCATTGTTTGTTTCTGTTTATTTTTGTTATGAATACCTATTGATGTGTGTTTTGGGGTATGCTATGTCCCATGTACTGTATGCAAAATTGATTTTTGCTGCTGTAGTTCATATTGAACTTACCTAAATATTGTATATTTTGATTTGAAAACTGATACCTTCAGCCTGTGCTACTGATCAGTGAATTTACCGTTGAATAAAATAAATATATCAGCCTGTGGAAGACGACAGACAAGATTTTTCGTCAACAGGTTAATCAGGGTGCGACATTTAGCGCTTGCCCGATGGCCCGGGGCAAGTAAACATCACAGTCGGGCAAGCATTTTGAAGTGTCAACTAAAAATACTTGCCCGAATCGGGCAAGTAATAATTTGCAAAGCAAACCTACATGTAAGCAAATACCAAAACTTTATTGAAACAAAAATGAAATAGATGGCTGTTTTTACAGAGGAAACGCTGACCAAAACATCAGCAATTATTTGCTCAAAATGCGTTCTGCAAAGACGCAAAATGAACGGGTGCGTGCAGGAGTCGCACAGTGCTTCGATTTTGAAGGAGGTTCTACCAATAGAGACATCTGCCTGGCCTGATTTGTCCAAGAAAAAAATAAACATCGCGGAAAATTGTGGCAAGGATTGAAGAAATAACAGAAAGTACTCAGTGAAAAAATGACTGAGAGTAGCAGGAAAGGTAAGTAGAATGTTTAAAATCACCAGAAAATATATCACAGCCACGTCCGAAAACTCGCTGTTTGGCCGACTAGAGATTGCCCAGTCCCACATGTGTTAAATGGTGTATGTGAGTTCGTATTTTCAAGTCTTAACTTACGATATTGGCGGTAATTTTCTGCACTTGATAATGATAAATCTGACCATGAAAGTGTCATAGGAGATTCAGAAATATTATTGTGATATTATAAGTGGATTTTAAGAGGGATACTTGGTCAAAACGTGGCAAATTTAGCAGCTGGAAACATAGCTACATGACCCATTCAGTCACTGAATCATCCCCTGAACTCGGGGGTTGAAAGATGGCAGGCGTGGTGTCCAGTTCCCTGGCTAGGGTATATGAACAACTTTGTTACTAAATATTTCCCAAGGAGTGTACTCTATCTAATAAATTCTGATTAGGTAATCATTTCAAAGATTTTGAATAAGATAAGTGAAATATTGTAAGCAAGTTTTGGTGAAAGGGAAATGGAGAATAGACACTAAAAATTTAGTTTACGTTGATATATATTTTCTAACATTTTTTTTTTAGTACCAGGTTTGGGAATCAATTATGCATTCCTAAGAGGATAATATATTTAAGACTACCATGAAGTTTTTAATGTCTACAAATTAACTCTTGGTTGTATACGCGGTGATCCAGTGTGGGGTTACATGACCCACCCCCTCATGGGAGGGGGTTATCCCCCTTGATTTTTGAAGCTTAATTTTTCCAAAATTTGTTAGCATTTTTGATAAATTTTATAGACACTGAAAATATACTAAACACTTTTCTGTAACACTTTATAAACACTTGAACATTTTTATCTGGAAACATATGATGCACCACGCCATACCCCGGGGTACCGTCGTACCCCTGGGTACCGCGTTGTGCAGCACCCTCTTGTGTTAAAAAATATATTTTCTTCAGTTATGATCGCTGAAATCAGTGGTAATGATGCAAAGGCTGTGCACGTGCACAACAAAAAGGCATAAACTTACGAAAAATGGGGTAAAAATGAAGCTAAATGTGTTATTTTCACCCTTATTACATAACTTTTACATAATTTTGTAACCCAGGGTACAGTGCTGAAAAATAAATAAATAATTCAACAAAATGGCGGATTTCTACTAGGTACCCCGGGGTACCAAATACTGCATCATATATAGCTGAAATTATGTTTATCGACATGTATATCATACCAAAAGTAGAACACTTCATTAACACTTGAACAAATTTAATATGAAATCATAACCACGTTTAAGTTTACGTGTTGAAAATCATAATCTCGTCAACAAACAATTTTATGAACACCTACGGTGAGTCACCAGATGTTCGTCCCCCCCCCCCCCCAATCCCCACAACATGAAATCGCCACTACCGCTTGCTGGAACACATTGTTATAACCGTTCATATCTGTGATATATGATGAATGAACACAATTAAGAAATTGATCATTGATTTTCATAAATATGAGAAAAATCATTGATGTGAAAATTTGTGAATAGTTATACATGTATGTATACTTTTATGTATATCATATTCATCACACAAATCAATAATATTTCTATTATTTTTTCGGGCAAGCATTTTCGAGCTGTTTGAAAATTCACTTGCCCGATCGGGCAAGTGGCCCAAAAAGTTATGTAGCACCCTGGGTTAATGATTACGTTTATATAATAATGGCTGTTAAATACAACTACCTGCTTCAATTATTTAAACACACACACACACTCACACACACATCACAACTGTTTAACATTGCCTGTTAAAGTCATTGCATTGCACAATGCATGTGAATGATGCTACATGTACATTCATGCAAATTGATGATATACTGATAGTCTGATACAGAAATCATGTGTGTATGAAAATTGGTATAAGTTGCCGAAATATATCTGATACTGAAAGGATTGTCAAAACAGCAATAATTACATCTAGTGTACATAAAGTTATAATCTATTATACATTGCATTTTTTTCTTTCCTTTACAAATGTCATGAAAAGTGATGGTACCATGATATATGTGGGACTGTCTTTGTTAAAATTAGATTTATATACTTTGACTACGATAACTTTATGCATGGTACTGACTTTGTTTACATAAAGCTGGTCTTACTATAATATGTACATGTACATGTGAGCTTATACTACACTGATAAGATAAGATAATGTTTGAAAGTTTGCTGTAAGTGCAAAGACAACAGTTTTTCAATGTAAATTAGCCTACATTACTTTCAGCTTTCAAACAAATGTGCAATCATTGTATTTGCAGGATACATGTAATTTAATTGAAAACGCAAGTGACACAATATAGAAAATGTTTACGACACTACATACTGTACATACAGTATGTATATTTCTGTGAGATGAAGAAAGGGATTATCCATTAATTCAAAGACTTATTACACTCAAGCATGATGTAAAAATCCATGTAATATCAAAAATTAGATTCACTTATCTCCCAAATTACACTTTTTTCATAATTTTCAATCATTGCAAATGAAACAGTTTTCTGTTCCACTCTGTTGAGAAAAAAAAATATCTTATGCAGGTCATCAGTTAGTCATATCCTACTAATTTACTGAATAACAAACTGTAATTTGCTCTTATTAATTTTAAACCCAGATGTTCAAATTTCATTGTAACCAACAAATTCATCTGAATCCAATACCCTGGAATTGCTTGCATACATTTGTTCTTAGTAAATAAATCTGATAATCTCTTTATGTACATGACTGGAATGAACTCTTGTATGATGTTCCCCATAGACCATTTATCGATAAGCTCAACTTGATTAGACACGCACCCACATTAACTTTCCATTATCGGCCCCATTATAATCTCTGAAAAGAGAGAGGCACCGCAAAAATATTATCACCTTGGCAATAAATGGTCCTCCTGTCTGGCTGCATACAATAAATTAGCCGGCAACTGTTTTGGATTTTTTGCTATGAATGCGTGGGCTTGCCCGACCTTAAATGATGTTCATTATGGGCAGCACGACTCTTTGAATCGGGGAGCAAGGCAAACATTAAAGGGCGGACCGGTGACGCTGATTCATCATTAATCACTGGATTTAAACACAGTTCTCGGCCACGGATGATTCTACTGGATAAATTGATCATGTTTAAAGGTAGACCAATGTCACTTATTTTTAAACCATTACACACAAACGTTTTGCAATTAGAATTGATAAATTAATCATTTAAAGGTATGCAGTCACACAAGAATGGAAAGAATGCCCTCTGTAAATATATATTTTTCCCAGAATACACAGCGTTAACTGGTTGCCTGATAGAATGTAAATTTGTCATATTCCTGGTGCAGCATATTTACCATCCTATGCTGATGCATCACAGAATTTATATATTTGAATTTTGTCATTCGTAATTCATTCTCAGTATAATCATGTTTGAAAAAATTCTGCAAGTTGAATTATGTACACATCAACAGTGCTTCTTTAATAATTTTTTGACTAATGCATTCACTAGTTATCAATTAACCCTAGTAATAATAATAGTAGTAGTAGTATCATTAACGGTAATAAAAACAAACATATTAATAAATTTAAAAAATAAGTATTTAAAAGTACTGTAACACAAAACTTTACTTTGCTGAAAGTCAGGTTACCATTTGGTCTGTAATTTTGTGAGGTGTTATTGTTATCACAAGTTAAAAAGCAAACCAATAAACAAACAAACAAACAAACACATACAATGTGTAACATCCGGGGGGGGCATGGCTGTTTATCCTTGCTCTTTCTATTACAGCTTCAAGGTTTCAAAGTCTTGCTGGCTGTCTTTAAATGCACCCATATTATGCAGGCCAATAAACCCACACATCCTTGCTCAGTGGCTGTGCAGTATTCAGTGTCTTCATAGTTCATAATGTATAAAGATCGAAAGGTCACATGATTCGCACACTTGCCATGCAGTATGTAGGCCTATGTATTACCCAGTGGATCTATTTTATCCCATTTACAGGAGACAACCCCACTCGGATATGTTGCCCTTATGATCTAAATACTATTCACGCATTCTTCAGGAACAGTGCTTTTCACGCTGCACAGGTCAACACACACACACACACACCGTGATATTATGATTTCCTAGTATTCAGTCTGCGCACATGAACATTCATTCTCTGATATTGTGATTTTGTAGTACATGCACTCAGTCTGCACTGTAGCATATTACATTTTAATGTCTGCAAACCTGTGGCTGAATTTTTTCCACTGGGAGCGATTGAAAATATTGATTCATTCTATTAGGGTAATGATTGAAATATTAAGCACGCAACTCAGTTTGCACAGCAAATTATTGGACGAGTTTACCGCTCCTTCCTGTAGTACCCTTGAGAAACTGATAAAGAAATCCCAATTTCATCAGTATTTTTCCTGCTCCTGGCTGTCAGTGGCTGGCTGCTCTTAAATGACATTGGTTGGGCAATATTTACCCAATGACGAAGGTATAAATCTGCTCTTGTGACAAAAATCACAACTGATTACAAATGATAAATCCTACTACATGTAGATTTTTAAAAAAAAAACCTTTTTTTAAGGCAAGGCATCTCTTTTGAATGTCCAAAGATTAACACTGTGTAAATACATGGGTGAATAGAAGAAAATACCACTAAGAAAGAACCTTTAGCAAAGTATAGCTAGAAGCTAGAAACTCAACTCCAGGGTAGGAAATAACCCAGGGCGACGGGCAATTTAGCCCTTGGCAAAGCCCAAATAGCCCCTTAAAATCCCCAAAGCCCAATTCTTTGGGGCGACCATTTCATTCAGAATCGCCCTCAGATTTGCTACAAAAAATTCCACATTTTTTTTTTATTATGGCATTGAAATAAAATGAATTTAATGGTTGCTTTTATGGATGAAGCACTGGCTAAAACATCTGCAATCTTTCATTGCATTCTTCAAATTCTGATGTGCAGCGAAAAAGTAGCCCCAGTGGTAGAAATATAGCCCCCCAAAATTCAAAAAATAGCCGCAAGGCTCTAATAAAAATTGCCCTTAAAAAATAAACATTAATTCCTACCCTGCTCAACTCAGTTTATTTGGAATTATAATAACCATGGTCCATTAGATCACAAATTTATACCAAAATTCCTAGTCTACTTTCAGGCCAATAGAGTGAATGGTTGTTCATATATGATATGTGACACTTATTCACAATTTACAAATTTAAGTGTACCACATGTACATTCATGAACATTAGAAATTTTATGCATACACCCTGTATAAGCAGATTAGTATTGACAGACCAATACATGCATACTGAAATGTAATATACTACTGAACTGTGAGCTTCAACTGACACTGAGAGTTGTTTGGTGTATACATGTGCATTTCAAATTCTAAATGATTACTGATCTTCATATTTCACAGACATGTCCTAACGGCATGAGTGATATTTGTTGTATTACTCAGGGTTGTGATTGCCCACTAAGTAAAAAGAGCTGAAAAAAACCCTGAAAAAACCTGAAACTGCAAAAGCTCCTATACTTTTTTACAGAGGAAATTCACAAAAAGCTGAAAATAAGCTGAAAATAAAAACAAAAAAAGCTGAACTCTCACACCCCTGATTACTGGAGGGGTGCATAACAGATTCCCTGCTTTTAAAATCACAACATGTCATTCAAAACAATTTCATTCTATGTTGCCAGTGTCTGTCATCTAATTTATTCTTCACATTTCCGTATACAAAATGGGAGGGGGGAGGGTTACTGATACTTGTAATGTCCATGAATGTTCTTACCAAAATGAGCTGTCTAGCATACAGTGTAGGCCTATATGGGTTTTGAAAAATGAGTTTTAACTGATGGAAAAAATCCAAAAACATATTTTGTAATATCTCCTTTGCTGTCAGAATAGCGCATTTCTTCTTAATATTCATGAAAAAACAACAACTCTGCCAAATGTTGTGCAGCTTCTATAATCAAGTGTACCCTCAATAACCTCAATAACAACTGGATTCTCATTAGTTTTCAGGTCTCAGCCTCACAACAATATGGTAAGTTTTTTATGTAAGTGACCTGAAAACTGGGAAACTTATATAATTGGAACCTAGAACTAAATGTAAATCCTCCAATCTCAATTACATGCTGCAAACAAATTCTGAGTTTATTTGTTATATTTATCTACAATTTGACGGGGCAATTACTTCTGATCACAGCAAATCTGTAGTGGGCAGTGGTGGCTCAAAAAATATCTTTTCCCTGTCTATAACTATCAGCTAGGGATAATTTGCTTTGCAATTCACAAAAGCACAATCTAAAAGATAACAATACATCAGACCTACCAATACAAATTTGCAATTTTCATCAGCTTGGAGATAATTAAAGCTTGCACAATATCATTGTCCTTCGTAATCATTTCCTCTCACCATAATTAAGAGCAGTTATCATACACTCCTTAGTAATCAAGCTAGACAATCTAAAAACGCCTCAGATCTGTCATAATATATTGCAATTAACTTGTTAATGGGTTGTCCCCATAACCATAGTTCTCCAAGGTACAACCTCTTAGTCCTATTTAGTCAGCACCCACCCCCCCCCCCCCACCCAAATATCACAGCAATAAACTCCATGGATGCAATGTGATTCTTGTCTTAGAAAGGTTAAAACACATCCTACGGCCAAAATCATCATGAACCTGTTATTAAATTTGATGTTGTGATAACTCAATGAATGTGTACAATCAAAGAAAACAATTTTAAATATTTTATATATTGTTTGTTTGTACATGTAGTTTACATGTATTAGTTTATTTGTATTTATTATTTTTTATTAGTATGAATATTCATCTCTTGCATGTTTTCAAGTTATGTTAGGGGTCAGACTCAGCCACACCTATATTTTACTCCTGGGCTGTTTCACCTTAGTTTTTTGTTTGTTTGAAGTTACATGCAAAGATGTTACATTATGCTTGGTTTTGCACTTTTGTATTGTTGTTTTTTTATCTGAGGAAATAAAACGAATTGAATACAAAAGTCGTTTATATTATGTGTCTTATTCTTAAGTACTTATTTTACCTAGATATAACTAAAACACTATTCTTATTCTGCTTTTATCACTTACCACATTGCAAAAAGTACAGATCAATCATGAAATGACTCCCAAACGTGGATAATGCACTATTCCATTCTACCAACTTAAAAACAAACAATTTGCAACTATGGTATTTTAGATTCAATTATGGTATGTTCAGATGACTTTGATGAAGTCAATGAAGCAGTAAATAGCAAAATGGTAATGATACGTGCTATAAATAGTGATAACCTTTGGAGTAACATAAATTTATGCATAGACATGTAGTATGCCCATATGCTATCTTTTGTCTGGATATACGTATGATTCGGACTGGAAGTATGTTGCATGACATTTACAATAATTCAATGTGGAAAATATACTGAAATATCACAGTTCTGTGTGGTATCATGAGAGTGGTAAAATTTTTGTGTAAATTGATTTTTTTTTCTCCTCCACAAAACCACATTTATAACAGTTGATGATATGTCATTGCTCACCAATGCACTTGAAAGTGTATGCACAATAACAAATTACAAATACTGCAACATACATTCCCTTTTTGTGTTTATATTAGGGTGTTTAAATTAATACATCCCTTCAAAATAATCTTACTCACTAGAAAACAGTTTGCAGTAAAACTTTTTCTTCCAATTATGTTAGTCTCACACATTACAAATGAGCATAAATTCAATCAAACATTTTGGGTACAACTGTGGATAAACTTGCAAAAGCTCAAGAATCTAATGCATACATGTTGTACATGTAACAAGCAACTAAATGTACCAAAATTCACCCTGTTTCTGTCAGAAACATGGTATTTAAAACAGAAGTCTAGGAGTTATTAAAAAATCACAGGCACCATAATACACAATAATCTGTCATTTATATAAGTTTGTTTGTCAGGATGTGAGAAAATCAGTAAATTTTCATGTATATATTTATTCACAAGAATAACAAAGTATAATCTTGTCAGTAATTTTTGTTTTAATACATCTTGACCTGAAGGCAAAGTTTCTATCCCTTTAAGAGTGTGCATACAAATACAAACCATTCAATCAATGTTCTTTGTCATATGGTGACCTTGTCTTCATCTTCCAGCTTGTGAAGACCAATCTGGTTAAATTGACCTGAAACGACCTCTGTTTATTACATTTACAGATGGAAGGAACATGTGCATGTACATGTACG
>JZLH01S0620795.1:95395-108341 GCA_001188425.1 Eucidaris tribuloides | reverse complement strand
GGTGTTGTAGAGTGAGATGGGGAATGGCCTTTGGATTACTGTGGGGTGTCGTAGAGTGGGGGTGGGGTGGGGAATGGTCTTTGGATTAGGGTGGGGTGTCGTAGAGTGGGGGGGTGGGGAATGGCCTTTGGATTAGGGTGGGGTGTTGTCGAGTGGGATGGGGGATGGTCTTTGGATTAGGGTGGGATGGGGAATGGCCTTTGGGTCGTGAGATGATGAAACAGACAAGACAAGGTCTTCGGGGTAGAGTGTTTGATGGCATGGAATACAAGTTGATTTCGGGGAGGGGATGAGGTTTGGACATGGTCAGAAAACGGGTACAGGAAGTAAACAAGAAATGGGTGGAGGCATGATAGAGTTGATGGGAGTATTCTTGGTGGGTGAGTGTGGGTTGTGGTGCAATGGAAAATGACTTTTGAGATGAGGTTGGCGTTGGGACTGAATCAGGGTGCATATACAGGAATGGAATGGAACTTGGGTCATAGAATGGCAGGATAGATAGGAGATCATGTTTATGATGACAGTGGGGTGTTCTGTAATGGGAGATGACTTTCTGGGTGGGGCGTGAATTTGAGAGGAATGTAGGCTTCCCTTTCAATTTATGTCACTGGAACTGGGTTGATATACATGTGTCAAGAAAGTTATATGTCTTTGTTTGATAACCAGTTAACTTTTTTGTCCACTTTTCAGGAGCTGGAAATGCAGTGCAAACGCTTCAACATCAGCACAAGCGCCCTGAGCCCTGAAACCAAGACGGAGGCCATCGCCGCCGAATTCATGCGTCTGCAGGGATCCGGCATGGACTTCCAAATCAAGCCTGAGCACAATACAGGAGAAAAGCTCCAGCAACAACATCAACAACAGCAACAACAGATGCAACAACAACAACATCAACAACAGCTTCAGCAGCAGCAACAGACTGACAACCAGTCCTTCATGGCTCTCGTGGACAATCAGCAGGGCGGGGCCGGTACGTACGGTAACGGAATGTCGGCCGTCGACGCGGCCAACTACAACGCTCTGGCCGAGGCGACCACGCCCACCATGGAGGACATGGTGAGCGACGCCGACTCCCCCACGGGCGACCCGCTCCTCTCCCAGTCTCCCATGGCCACCTCCGTGCACAGCAGCCGCCGTTCCAGCCTGACCAGTTTGGACGACATGCCTGAGGGCTTGCAACAGCATCATCACACTGACTTTCTCTCGTGACCTCCTCACCCCTGGAATGAGACCACTGCCCCCCTCCCCCTCCCATAGCACGAAGATAAACCGGGGGGCAGAGAATCTCCCGCTGGACGGAGAGATGTGGAACAAACTATGAGGCGCTTAAGTGCGCGGAGCCGTAGGCATTGTAGTTGTAAGGGACGGATGATTTTACCAAAGCTTGCAGTGGGGAAGCATTGCTCCTGATAATGAACTTGAATCGACTGGTCATGGACGTAACTGGTTTACGTCGCCTGTACAATCGTTGCATGATGTCTTGTGCAGTCCTAAGTTGACCTTTGAAATAATGCAGCAGATTAGCAAACAAATATGTATATTACGAAATGGACGTTACGTGGAATGCAGCATTGCTTCTTTTGCATGTGTGTTTTATTTTGCCTACCGCAGTTTCCATACCCTTGTCGATAGAGGTACTGGTTGCCTCCAAGCTGTGCATGTGTTATGAATGAAAGCATCGCAAGACTTGCCGAGTGTAGTATTTTTACGTGTCGTAGAAATCTACCCCGGCGGGTAACCACTAAATCAGAATGACATGTTTGAGTTTCATTTGACGAAAGTTGAGCTTGTAATGTTCGTCTTAAAATGCATGTAGTATTTGCAAATCGTAGTATAAATTCCTAGTGAGATTGTGCGGAGATGTCTATCTGTTGCTATCAAAGTAATCTTTGAAACTAGTTTATAGTAAGTAGTATCTGTGTAACACTAAACTGGTTG
The DNA here is from genome assembly GCA_001188425.1 of Eucidaris tribuloides. Lineage (NCBI taxonomy): Eukaryota > Metazoa > Echinodermata > Echinoidea > Cidaroida > Cidaridae > Eucidaris > Eucidaris tribuloides. The sequence goes on along the minus strand of JZLH01S0620795.1, from coordinate 106,403 downwards.
TTATCATTATTAATTAGTTTAAATTAAAAACATGATGAAAGGAAACTGCCAAAAATAGCGCTGGTAGCTGTGTGAAATTGGCTCATAACTTATATTTAAGAGAAATTGTTAGAATTAGAAAGTGCTGCATTGTTAGATTAAATTAGGTTGGTAATGTACTAGTAAACTAAGTGTGTAGTAGGTAGTAAGATAAGAATTATGACGGCATTGTAAATAGGTAACGCTAATCGGGCAGAATCTGGTAGAATTCGTGGGAGAACCACTTCCAGATTTTCGGTGCGAAGTCACAAGCGATGCTTCCCGTCTGCGACTCATCCTCCAGATTTGTCATGAAATTGATGACTTAAGACGTAACGTAACGATGTTGTTAATCATTAAGATAGTAAGGCTAGAATCGCATTTATGGATATGCTTATGACAAGAAAACCGATTACGCTTGCTCTGCAAGCTGCCATTCAATTCATGTAGTGCCATTTTTCTCTGAATTTTGTTTAAAATGCTGGTAGATCAGATTTCGGACCGATGTGGTTGCAGTGAAGTGATTATGTTGGCTCTTCCGTACAAATAGAGGTACACCGTTATATAGAATTTTGTTTAAATGTCATTAAATTATCAGAAATAAAAGCTTTTCTCAAGTATTTGAGTACCTTTGTCATCACCAGTTGAACAATTAGAGCAGAAATATATTTTTAATAATAAATAAGTTGATATTCATCAACAAATGTATGTATAATATACAAACTCAAAATGTTATATATTTTCTCAGTAAAAAAGTGAGCTATATATATACTTTGTAAAACAAGAAAAAGGTGCATTTGGAAAAAAAAAAAATTGAGTATAAAAATGTGTTTTATGTATGTCATAGACAACAAATGCCTTGTCTAGTTTAGTTTAGACATTTTTAGAAAGTTTATTTAGAAGTTTATTTATGTGACATGATATGTTAACTTGCCACTCGATCTCACATGGGTATTTTAAGACTTTTATTTTTATTTTAGGGAGGCATAAGATGTCAATATAGTTAATGCATAGGAAGAATTTTGATTAGACCGAATATTTCAAGTAAACCAGATGTAGAAATTACAGATCAAAGGTAATTATTGTAGTCTAATGGAAGAGAGTATTCTGGCACAGCAAGGTTGTTGTTGTTGTTGTTTTTTTTTTTTGGGGGGGGGAAGGGTATTGGAATTCCATCATATTGATGTTGAGGGTACAAATTACTGTAGAGTTCTCATTGTTGATGTAGTGAAGAGCAAGCAATACGTGTACACATTTTAAAAGTATAGTTAACTCTCACTGACCAAAATAGAGGATATTCTGGTATGTATATCTCATGTTCATTGCAGAGATGTCTGATATGTCAATCTTTTTGAAGCAGAAATCCAAAAGAAAAGAACAAAAGAGATACAAGTGATAAACTTCTATTGCTTGTTGTTCGTTCGCTCATATACACCTTTAAACTGTGGCAAAATACATCTGTATTTATGTCCATTCAATAAACCAGTTTTATTTATTACTCAATTGGAATTTGTTTTATAATCATGTTGAGTAGAGACATGAGCTCACCTAAAATTTATCCGGAGAATAATGATTCTCACTTAAACTCGAGTGACTAATTTTATGACCATGTGTAGATCTGTAGATTGGTTTTGTAGTATACATTGTGTACAGAATCAAAAACATAATACATATTTTTTCACTGGTAGCCATCTACTATTAAATATATACGTCTTACATATACATGCAATTGTACATATTTGTGTGAAACTGAGTTTAATATACAACAGTGTATATATGATATATATTCTGTCTCTAGTCTGAAGCAATAAGGCTAAACTTATTGGGAGTATTGATCAAGTGACGATATTTAGGTAGAAACCAACATTTCTGTGATATAAAACTTAGATTAAAACTGAAATAAAAATACTCAAACTTATGAAATCAAAATTCAGAGTTGTTTTGTTACAGTATCGGGAAAAAAATGTTCACATTTTAAAATGTGTATGTCCCATTGCAAATAATAATCCCTTACAAATATTGATAAGTAATGGCCAGTTCATTACTCTTGAAATGAAATACAGTGATATAATACAAAAAAAAAAAAAATAAATAAATATGAATAATGTGTAAGGTATTCTACAATGTATGTAATGCACCTTGGGTCCCCACAGTTAAACAATTCAAAGTTTGATTTTTTTGTAAATGAGATTGCATCATACAGTTGGTTTGGCATCTCAATTATGGACAAACTTCTTGAGAAAGGAGAGTTTTTCAGGAACAGAAATGGTTTATTTTACTGCCACATAGTTGCAACAATTTTCGTACGTATAGATCTCAATTACCCCGCGTGTTAATGTATATTTCTGTTGAAGTTGTGTTTTTACCGAGTCTGCATCTGTCAGAGATTGATATGATTTTTAGAAGTGTTTGGTTAATTCTTAATTTTATTTCTGTTAAATCATACACGGAGCATGGTGACATCATGTTTGTATGGAATGAAATAAACATTTGACAGTCAAATATTGTGTTTATAGGTGATTTGTTGCACTGTTTTGTTGGTGAAATGAAATTTCCCCCTACATTTCAACAAATGACAGAAATATGGATATATAGTTTGTTTGTTAGTGAGACATTTTTTTTATGGCACAACTCTTTCTTATTAGTAAATATTATGTTTTTATGGTGCACAGATCTTTAGCCATTGCTACCCCTAGCCTAAAATGAGCTTCTCTCGTTGGCTAATCCTCTGCCACACCCTTGACACACCCCCACCACACCCCCAGCCCTACCATCATTGTGTATTTTATCAATGTCATCAAATTTAGTCTTGAATAATTTTCTGTTTTTCTATCAAAATGAATCTTTTGTAGGCAGCATGCATTGCATGGCATTATCTTACATCTGAGAGAGAGAGAGAGAGACAAGTGTGTGTTAAGTCATTTGCATGCAAATTGATATTTCAAAGTAAATCATATTTTTCCTCTTCATTCATTTGAAAAAGTGAATGAATGAGTATATGGAATGAGTGCTGTGCACCAATATTACTTCAAAGGGAACACGGCAAATTAAAAATACTGTGGCTCTATCACATATCAAAACTCACGAAAAGTCACGTTGAATAATTTTGGGGAACTTAGTTGTTATATCTGCTGTACCCACGTACCAATTTGAGGATTATGATAAGCCGGTTATTTCAGTTACTTTCTCTTGTGTTGTCCTTGGTGTTAGTGAAACTGAAACTGACAATGCAAGTGAATTGAAATTGAATAACAGGAAAGCCAATTGGGTCATAGCAGTGAAATTACTGCATGTTGTGTATTGAAGTGAAAGAGCCCCGGCCTTTCAAATTTATTACAAGTGTTTTCATTACGTTGATAGTCAGTTTTTTTCTTTTAGTCTACAATGATAATAAGTTGTAGCAGTATAATTTTTTCATGAATTGTAGCAATTGCTTTATAGACAAAGAGTTTCTTTGTACATATACTATACAGTAGATGGTACAAGTTTTGAGTACATGTGGTTTCTTAATTGATTCAGAATCTGTTATTTGTAATCGACTACCAATACATCCATGTTTATTATGAATTTGTGAAGTAAAAGACTTGTAATAATTTTGAACTGTTTGATTTGTCTGTGTAACCTTCGACTGTCTGTACATATACAGTATGAAATAAAACTCATTGCTGATCATAAAAGCCATTCTGAAATTACTCGTTATTCACTTTAGTTGGTTAAAATACAGATTTTTTTTTTAAATTTGAAAAACACTGTATGGTTTGTGTATGTGTGTGTGTGTGGGTGGGGGGGGTTGGGGGTTGGGAGTGTATGACATACTATTTCAAGACAACAAACATAAGATACCCCTGCAAACAATAGATTTTGTGACTTATTCCATAATGTATGAATGTATGACCAATAAACATTACAGGTGGAAGTCGATAACTAGCTAAAATTGGATACAATTTCCAATTTCAAATTAAGTATTTTTAGGCTAAATTAAGCAAAATCTTGAAAACAAGAATACTACAGCGTGTATCCCTGTATCAAAAAAAAGTAGACATCAGAAAAATTATTTATTACGCAAGATATTTTCATGATCTAGAATCATTTTGACATGAATATTTTACCTTGAGCCGAAGCTATCTGATGCACTATTGTATTGAAGTTTTCACAGCATGAGTGAGTCACAGGCAGTTTGTCCAATAGGCCAAAAATGCATTGCGCACAGAATTGTGTTTCTTCATAGTCAATGTTTGATGCCTCACAGACCGGTGCCTGCAGAAGCTCTCACCTGATGTGCACAAGGATTGAATCCTCAGCATGCCTCAGAGAAGATGTAATCAATGTAGGCAAAAAAGACACAAATGAAGCCCAAGATTTCAGAGCTACCCCCCTAAAAAAGGAGAAAATTCATGTTCGCAAGCATGAACTCGTGAACTGAAGAAAAGGGACATTGTTCTTGTTGAAGGGGTTTAGGGGTTGTATCTGAATCCATTGCCTTCATTTTGCTACATTTCTAAATCCTCAGCTGCTCAGTAGAAGAGCTATATCAATTCATGTGACAAGAAAGACAAACAAGCAATAATTCAGATACAATTACCAACCCCAACCACTGAAAAAGAAGAAAATGCATTTTTTATTAATTTCACAGTTCAATCTTGCCAAACATGACATTCTCTTTCTTTTTAGGGGTTGGTATATCTGAATCAGATGCTTGCATTTTTATCTTATTTGTCCAAAACTGATATAAGCTCTTCTCTGAGCATGCTGAGGAGTCAATCCTTGTTGCACATCAGGTGTAGGAGCTTTCTGCCAGCACCGGTTTGCTGAGGCCATTGAAACATTGATTATAAGAACCCACACTTCTGTGCGCAAATGCATTTTTGGCCTATTGGACAAAAGGGCTGCTGCTTCACTCATGCGTTGAAATACTTTCATACAACAGTGGCATCAAGATAGCTTAGGTCCAAGGCGTAAAATATTCATATCAAAAAATAATCTCAAATCACGAAAACAAGATTTTTGATAAATTTTATTTCTAAGTGCTCTATCTTTATTTTGAATCACGCTGTTGATAGCATATAAAACTAAAATGATTCCCCACTTTTGCATGAGGAGTATTGTGCATCTCCCCCATTTGATGGTGTAGACAAGTGTTGTCGTGTGTGTGTGTGTGCGTTGTGTGTGTGCTGTGTGTGTGTTTGCGATGTCGTTGTTTGTGTGATGTCTGTGTGTGTTGTTTGGGTGTGTGTGTGTGGTGTGTGTGTGTGTGTGGGTGCTGTGTGTATGTGTTGTGTGTATTTGTGTGTGTTTGCTGTGTCTGTGTCTGTGTGGTGCTGTGTGTCTGTGCTGTGTTTGTGTGTCTGTGTGTAGTGTTGTGTTTTGTGTGTCTGTGTGTTTGTATGTTTAGTGATGAGGTGTGGGTGTGGTTGTGTATATGTGAGAGGTACAGTATGAGTGTTTTGTGGTGTGTGTGTGTTGTGTTGTGTGTGTGTGCCTGCTGTGTGTGTGTTGTGTGTGCGTTATGACTGGTGTGCATTGTGTGTGTGTATGTGTGCTGTTGAACATTACAGGTTATTGCGGGAACATGGTTTTTTATTATGTGATAACTGTAATTATTTTTCTGTATTATTGTTCTCCTTCAAGAAGTTACGTTTTACATTTTTCTATAAATATTAAAAATAGGTGGAGTCAAAGACATGCTCACACACACTAGAACCAAAATCCAGTTGTGTTCTTAAAAGGAGCACACGATGCTATTGAGTGTTTAGGAGTACGTCTATTTGTTATTATTTATATGGTGCAAAGATATTATTGACCCTAAAGGTCATATCACACCTATTAGATAACAGATCTCATGCGTATTAAAATACCGTGTTGTTTGTTTTTGTATATATCACTACTAGAATTATCATAGATATCTGGAGCTAAGTCGGCTAAGCGCCAAGCGGGAATGGCCGAGATATGACTGCACCCCCGTCAATTACAAACTTGAATGTACGGCGGCATCGTTAACCTTGACCGTTCAACTCTGATAATTTCATTTATGCCCCATAAGACAACTTCACCCAAACTTACACTCAATATCGATAAGCTGTTCTTATATTATCGTGGCTAAAGACAGCAAAGAAAACTATGGGAGCCTTGTGACCTTCGACCTTTGACCTTCAACTCCCAACAATCTAATCAGTTTAGTCGAAGGTGCCAATAACTTCATTTAATACATACCAACCCAGATACATGACAATCCGAAAGCTCTGACATCTCTAAAATGTCCACAGTATAGCATTCGAAACGCACGGCGCCAAATATATAAGAACTATCATTTACGCGCTCAAATGTAGAAACTTGTAACCTATTCAAGCCTTACACCTGTTAGAAGTCTCAAACTTTATTATCCGTTTCCAGAATTGCGTGCTTCTACATAGCATACTTCTCCAACCACCTCTCCAATTTGGTGAATAGGAAATTCAACATGCTATTGCTCAATTGATACAAGACCTGATGTATACGATAGCTCCCCAAATCTTAACACATAAATTTATGCCCTGGAAGTATACTATACCTAGATGTACTCATCTCTCCAGCGTCCAAAAGGCCCTAATTCACATTCATTTTTAACTCCGTTATCAATAACAATACTTTCACCTCCATACGACTTTACTCATGACAATTAACCGCACCAGTTTCGCATACTGTCGACTAGTTACCTGCGCGACACAACCACATGTCAAGGCGACTCAGAACTAGGCATATAGACTGACATACTAGTATATATCATATATTTTTCTTATTTAGGTTTCTGGATTGTACTATTTATTATACTCTTCATTTTCTCGTGCAAGCTTCCATAAATCTTAATTCAGTATTCATTTGTTACTGCTTACCTCATTATAATACCATACTTACTGCTATGATACACTTAAGTGTTAATTGATAAAATTGCTAATGATGATCGTGCCGTTCTTCAGTTATCGCTGTATGTATGGGCTAACTATCAGGCTACTCGAAATATACTAGTACGTTATTGTATTACTGACCCTGTGATTGTCTCATCTTTTTATATCTCCTTTTATCTCTTAGCACTCAATTTAAAATATTGAGTATCAGTCGAATTTTCGTGGTCCTGACATACATAATTCATACTAACATGATTATCATTAGTATCTAATATATCTACTAATTTTCTTAGCTTCTCAAGCTTTTACCTCCGCGTTATGAGTTACCCGCAGCCCAAATCACAGTACATTTAGTTATAGGCTCCGTTCATGTGTCTCCTAGGTTGACCTCTTTGCTACGCGTTCATTATCAAAGCTATCCAACAATTAAACCACAAGAGTTCATATGAGAGTGTACCTCACACAAGATATCATAACATTAGTGTACCCTAGAATTACAATTCATCCTAAATCCACATACTACATTAAGGGGAGCTCGTCTCCATTATCATAACATTATTATCAACAGTTACTATTTTTCATGGGAGTCAATCTAGACCTCGGAGATCCCTCGTAACTGATGAACACTAACACGGGACGGCACGCCAGTCGGAACGCTATACGCATCAGTACGTCGAACCTGACAACTATATTCCACGCGTATAATCAACTGTGAGTAGCCATTTTTACATTATTCCGGCGATAGCCACACTATCGATGTTGCGGAGGATGCAGAGAAAATCTCTGTGCGAGGAGACCGAGATATCAATCTATTATGTCGTTCCTCCCGCGTTAATTGTACGTAATATTTACATTATAACAATCCAAAGGATTAATAGTGTAAGTTTATCCGAGTGTATACCGCATCAGAAAGTGCAGACTCTGCACCTTTCTGATGAGGTATAACTCGAAAACCTTAACACCTTATCAACCCTTATGGAAGCTAATAATGTCAAATATAGTTCAATAAATCTCGGGTACCCCATATCTTTGGGGTCCCCTCCCCACAAACCCCTCCCCCCCCCCCCGAGATTTTCCATTAATTAATTTTAAAAAAACCCCGAAAGATATCAGAATCTGTTATTGGTGTGTGCATATTGACCTTTGTATAAGCTTTCTAAATAAAAAAAATCCCCAATAACTAAAACTTGGGCCTTTAATTTATCTTACCTTATGTTGCTCTGTCATGTAATGTGATCTGAATATTTTATTTCCAGTTGTATACCCATGATGCATCAGGCTCCCTCTCAGTTCTTCAAGTTTTACTTGCTGTATGCTGAAATGGTTGCTGAAAAGCTAGAAAAAAAACACACATATATACTTACAGCGGTATATTATTAATCGGCTGTTACTGACTTAAACTTGTAGAGTTGGAACGCGCTTATCAACAATTCAATCTAGCACGTAGATAGTTCTGATGTACAGACAATGTAAATATGAATGAATCAAATTTATCTTTTACAAACAATCAAAACCATTTTAGTATTACCTCATCTCTTCATTTAATAAGTACATCCTCTTTACTGCGTGAAACTGATGATACGGGGCAAGCTCGCAAAACCTAAGCGAAGTTTAATTCTGATGATGACTTTGATAATAGGGATCCTCGATTGATTTCAGTAACGGAGCTTCATCCAGAACCGCTCAACATAGACCGATAGCTGGTGACGTTGGAGTTGGCAGCAATCTGAATTGTTGCATGCGGATTTCCAGCCCTGAAAAAAAAAAAGATTAAACAAATAACTTACAAAATCATTAGCCTCTGGCCGTACTTTTTTTTTTCTTGTGAGATATATTGATGACTAGTTAGGCTACAGGCATGGGAACATACTTTTGATTAATCATGAGGGCACTCCCAGCTCCGAAATAAAGTAAAATATTAAGAGAGAAAAAGAAAAGGGCAAAATGGTTTGAGCAAAAATCTGCCAAAACTAGCCAAACTGCAACCAAACAGCATCCGGCAATGGGGGGCATGGGTGGGCCGACTGATGACAAAAAGCATCATCTGACAAGTAGGAGCTGCCCAACGATGAAAAGCTATTTTTAGCCTGCCATAACATTTTTTTTACAAGCCAATCAACAAGTCGCAGGGGGGGGGAGGGAGTATCTGGCGGTATTTTTGAAAAAACACTAAAATCCCTCTCATTTTCATTACTTTGAAAACAATAGGACAAATCGTCCCTCCCCCTGTGTACCACTGCGCTGGATTAATCGAGTGACATAATTCTAACATTCATAATTCCAATAATGTGAAGGGTAAATAGTAAATACTTCTGTTGGTCATACATCTTTCCTACGCTGCATATGAATACCAATTTGGTACAAAGTATATTAATTAAGAAGGTCTTTACTGTACTTCAATTTGATTGCTTCAACAAGAACTTGAGTTCTCAGCCTTTCATATACTGCCCTCTATCTTCTGTCTGAACACTTGTCTTTTCTCTTTGATCTGTCGTCCCTGGAGAAATTAATAATGTAATGTATTTGCGTAACAAAACAGAGAACAGCGTACAAGCAAGAGGCTACGAACTACATCAAACAGATAATTAATTTGCTTGCCCTTAAATATTCCACGGCAGACCTGCTTACCACATTCAAGCGTATTATATTAATATGAGTTGGCATCAGCAGGCTGCCTTCAGCCGTCCAGACACATCAATCCAGCAGTCACACAAATATTTATTCCTTCATTACATGTTAAGTTATAGCTATCTCTTCATGGAAGAACTACAAAGTAACATGATTTTACAGGGCTGTCTAACCTGGCCTGACAAAAAAAACACACTGATGCATAGTAAAATTCATATTTGAAGGCAAAACATATTTTGTACCATATGGTAAGATTACACATTACTGACGGTTCATGGTCATAGTACATCAAATATAAGGAAAAACATATTTTGCATGAAAATCAATTTTTTTTACTTTGGATGATAAAAACATACTAAATATTTCCTAAAACATTTACTACGTAGTTGGCAAACGTCTGGGTTTAGACTATGAAACCCCAGATAGAATTCGCATAAATTACATGCGCAAAAACTAAAAAATTTCAGCATAGGAAAGGATTTGTTGCAGCCAATTAGGTATTTTGGTGATGAGATGATCTGTTGACGCCTTTGTTTTCTGATGTTGAAGCCACTAGGAGTGCGTGCAAGATCAGACTTGGTGCAATATACCATTTAGCGCGTCCATTTTTTTCCCGTTCTCTACGAAAACCGGATAGTGTCACGGATAACATATAGCGAAACCACACCAATTCAGAAGCAACGGAGTTAGAAACCCAAGTATATAGTTTTTGGGGATTTTTTTATTTGAAAGCCTTTATGCCAAAGGTCATATCACAACCAATAACAGAATTGTGAAGGTCTTTCTTTTTTTAAATTATTATTAATGAATAATCTCGTGAGGACCCCTCCGAGGCTTTTTAGCGTACCCGAGATTTTTGACTATATTTTACATATATAGCATCCAAAGGGTTAATAAGGTTAAAGTTATGCCGATATATACCTCATCTGAAGAGCCCACAGTCCTTTTTCACTGCAAATCTCGTGCAGGTGCCTTTAGTGTGCCAGTTGTCATGTTGTCAAAAATGACAATTAGAAAATGGGAACTACCCCAGATTGGAATCAGCTAATGTTACGCCATTTTCAAGAAAGAAACAACCAGAGAGATAAGAACTATAGACCAGTGTAGTCTTAGCATGTGTTGTGTGGCAAGATCTTGGGAGTGGCATGATAAGGAAACCAACATTATCGAACACCTGTAACAAATGAGATGCTCTTCTTTGCCCACACCTAACATAGGCTTTTTGCTGGTCGTTCCTGTACCACTCACTTGTTGGAAGCTACTTGATGACTGGACGCATGTTTTGAAGATGTGAAATTTATGCAATCTTACATGGACTTCATGAAGATTTGACCTGCTCATCATCCAACTAAGGCAAAAAGTGAATCCTATGGAATTCGCTGCGAGGATACTTAGATGGATCGAAGCGTTCATAATTGAAGAAAGACAGCGTGTCGTAATTAATGGCAGACAGTCGGACTGCGTCAGTGCGAGTGCGAATT